>JAXGGP010000028.1:6741442-6767622 GCA_035584415.1 Eueides aliphera
TATATATGTAATAAAGAAATAGCTTCTGCTAACACTTTGAACCATATTGCTTGATAGAATAACTGGTGATAATGGCAGATAAGTTACAGGACAGATGCGTCGTTGTATTACAATTGTTTATCATGGAAAATTCTATTTCCGAATCAAATTACTATGTCAAACTTGGGAGTTTTCCATAGTTTTAAAGAATAAAATTCTAATATTAAATGTTTAATTTTTAGTATTTAAAATTCATTACATAGATTCAGGTAATTCTTTTAAAAAAACTGCTATCTTTTACTTAATGACCGTTTTTTTATTATGAATAAATGTATGCCGCACTGCAGGCAGAGGGAACCTGGGAACCTTATTTTAAGGCACTCCACCACTTTCCGCTGTATTCTCGAGGCATTATTTATCTCGACGAAGTGATTTTTACAATTCCAAACCATACCATTTTTTTAATATGGTAAGTAAAATAATATACATTTTAATAAATATATCTTCAGTTATGAATGTAGTCGAAAAAAAATTTAAAAGAGGAGTATGAAAATATGCTCCTTAAGATTAGAGGCTAAAATAAAGAGAAATCTGGTCAAGTGCGAGTTGCACTAGCCCACCTATGGTACTGAATCAATAGTGAGGTAACGGGAAGTTGAACTTAAACTTTGCTTAGGAAGTAGAACTTAACCTTTAATTAAAAGTTGATAAACTTGGGTTATTTAGAAAATTGTGCATACATTTGCACTATTTTGAACCATAAATATGAGTTTTGAAATGAAACAATTTTAAACGGATTAATAGCGTATATCTATTTATGTCACGTAACCCGTAACATAAATCGATATACGCTATTAGTGTATATCCGTGACCACGGACTACTGTAAAATGTTCGAAATGTCGAGTTTCCAAAAAATTTCTAAAATTCAATATACGCGATTAATCCGTTTTAAATTGTTTCATTTCAAATGTGTAACAATCGCGAAAATTAAAGATATTATTAATAATATCTTGTACGTTCCGTTTTCACGTTTTGAGGTACGAAACTGCAAAAATATCTACAAAATTATTATGCGTAGTAAATATAATTAAAATATTGCTTTTATCAGGGTATTTGTACGTTATCAAAACAGGAGTAGTACTATTTTGTAACTTCAAAAAACAAAATCAAGTATGATAACAATATAAATACGACTTAAAATATTGAATTATATTTATATTACCATTTAAAAAAAATACTAAATAAGTATCATGCACATTAGTATAATAATTAATTTATGAAGGTATATGTATACAAATATAGTTAGCGAATTCAAAACGTCACTTACTACTATAGAACGTAGCTGTTGTACTTGTACGCAACCTATCTAGTCTACAATCGTCAGCGATGGACATCAATGACGTAGTGGTCATACGAAAAGCCCGCCCACAGCCGCGCCCGCTGTTTCGATTGAATCAATTACTAAATAAATCGTTTTAAGCCAGGGCTAGCGAGCTCCTTGATACCGGTGCCAACTGACTTGGATATACGACGGCTTACGCTTATGCAGTTATTATTTACATTGTTTTATGTAAGCTATATTTTTTGGTTGGTTATAATTAAGTTTGTTTTACAAATATCACACGCTTAATTCTATAATTAAGTTTGGTTATTGTTATTATATATAATATATATTTCTACTAAAATAAGAACACAGCCAACCCTGAGCAAATAATCAACAAGATCATCTCGTAGGTACATCATTCTTCAGATAAATAAATCGTCGTCGAAGGCTACGGTCGTTTTGTTGCTAATAAAATTCATTAATTTAAAATTAAAATTAAGCTATTACTTGGAGTGCTGATTATTATTTTAAAAATCATTTAAATAAATACATGTTTTACGTTTTTAACCGCCTTCAAAAAATTAATGACTTCGTGCGAAAATCAACAAAAATAAGGCTTGTCGTGGCGCAAAGAAACAAGCGTGTGATTGTAAACGCTACAGGTTGTCAGTTCGATCTTCATTCGAATAAATCAAATATTTAATATTCTTCAACGAAGTATTTAATATTTCATTTTTTTGCTGAGGTAACGAGGCAAAGCGAGTCTTCAAGTCTCAAATTCGGCGGAAAGTGGGTAAAAAAAACGGAGAGCATCGAACACCAAGTATCATTATAAACTTACGATAAAAGATAATAAGGCAAGTTGAGGCGGCGTTGAGTTCCGCCACTCAACACGCAATGCATCAAATTCAGCGGAAAGTGGGGAACGGAAGTGGGGCGGAATGTCTTAAAACTAGTTTCCCGGTTCCCTCTGCCTAGCCTGCCTCGTGTGGGATACAGCATAAAGCTAGAAAAAATCATAAACTTCACTCGCACTCGCGTTTCACCAGATATACACACGTCCCATTGCACTACGACCACACCATGTTTTAAAGCAAACCAAGTACAGTTTATAAATTAAATTAAATTTGTGATGTTTAAGTTACATATGCGGATTTTAAGCAAGTTTTACTCACACTTCACGCTGTATCCCGCACATGGCAGGGTAGGCAGAGGGAAATTGGGAAACAAGTTTTACATTATAAGTTAATCTTTAATATACATTCGAAGTAGAGACAAAGACATTATTTTACGAAAAAATACAAAATTGGAGACTAAGCAATCCATTACAATAACGAACACGCTTTCATTTGTCAGGAACTACTGGTTCGAATTGAAAAATTATTTTCGTATTAATGAAATAGTCTGTTTGCCGGTATGTAAGCAAAAAAATAATTATATACATAAAATATACTGGTATTTCTTGAAATAGTTTTAGAATATATACATACATATATGTATATATATGTGTTATAAAAAATGTATAATAATAATCTTACGTGATATTATGAAAATATCCTTATATATAGAAGGTATTGCTTTGATTATTATAAGGTACGGAAGATTTTATTAAGTAGTGACAAGAAAATGATCGATGGGACAGCACAGTAAAAGAAATCGTGCAAAATAATATTTTGAATGTTAAACAACTAGATAAGTCGCGTCTTAATATGTCAAACGTATCAATATTTTGATCAAGCTTGAGTAGAGAAAGTATGCAAAATGTTCTAGAAAACAAGATTTGTCATTTGGCTAGGAACCAGATATTCTTTTATCGTTTCCTTAAAATATAAATTTAAAATATTAATTATTCAACTATTTCATTATTCGCATACGTTGAAACTATTTAATACACGTTAAATTAAAGCGATCAGTGTCGAGCTGTAGACAAAGAATTACCTAAATAAACGATTAATAATAATAAATAATTTCATATAAAAAAATTGGTTTATCTTAATAGTACTTACCGTAGAGTGACGCCAGAAATGAATTAAAGCATGTATATCAGTCGCCGGTGCAAGTAGGAGGTAGTCCCGCCATTCGTCGTAGCTTATATTTAAGCTGCCGTCCTGATCCATCCTGGTGACAAACGTGTAAAGTTGCAAATGTTACTAGAACAGCACTATATAAAAAGATTCCATTTCTGATTGTGAAATTAAAAAAAAAAGATATTAACATATTCAAATATGTGTAATTCAATTAATGAATGACACCTTAATTTATATATTAATATAAGTAAAAACATACAATTTATCATTTAGATATTACTAGAACTTAAAACATACGTATATTATACCTGTCATGTTCATATAATAAGAAAGATTAATATTGTAATTGCAATGGTTAATAAGACCTATATTGGAACCACTACTATTACAATATTTTTAGAAAAAGTATAAAAATTTTAAACCCGGGCCTCTTTGGAAACCGTCAAGGAGGCGTTTTACATATGTTATAAAGCCCTACTTTAGCACTTCAGAAGTAGGATAATATGGAAATATTCATGAACGAAAAGAGCCGTTCTTTTGAACACTTTTAAAGATAATTATGTACCTATATCAACATATACCCTGAACGTGCACGAATCTTTGTTGTTACCCTAAAAACGAGACGGGAGTCGCACAACATGTGATCGATATAAGGGGTATATAGGTAACTGTAAATTGTTATTATAAATTTTATATGAAAATCATTGTGTGACATGATCTATATAAGAAAATGTTGTGAAAGGGTTTGAAGGCACTATTCAACAATTAAAAAAGTTTTATTGCACTAGTATACAATATAATTTATTATAATATATCCACACTATGTTGTACACATATATAAGATGTCAAGGCCTGTCAAGGCACAGGGGCACAAGATACGCCTATTAATGCGATAAGTTGTGATTTTAATATTTTTATTTCCTAGTTCTGGTAACAACGCAAAGCGCGGATATTGGGTTCTGCCACTCAACGCACATTGCCTCAAATTTGGCGAAAAGAGGGGAACGCAACGGAGTGTCTTAACATTACGTTCCTAGTTCCAAGTGTTAGTCTTAATTTTATATTTATAGAAACAAAGAATCGTATCCATAAAAATCTGTGTGTAAAAAGATATCCCAGTGACCTGTAGCGAGTGCGAAAAGTGTGTAATTTTTGTTTGAAGGGTGATAAAATGATTTTTATGTATGCATGTGGCTATTTTGTTTCCAAGAAATATTTCCTTAACTTTAAATTTATGACGAAAACAGTGAAAAAAAAAATATTTTAAAATTATTAAAAACATTCTTTTGTACCGTTTTTCAGAATTGTTTATAAAATATCTTCGCACATAATGCATTATTTTAGGACAAATTTGGTTGGCATAATAAGCTAACCTTAAAAGATAGAAATATGCTGTCGCGGCCTTTTTTGTAGAACATTTAAAGGAGAACAATTCTGTCATACATTAGTTTTGCGGAACTTTAACCGTTTACGCAACGTACGCAGCGGAAGCTCTCAATTAGAAGAAAAAAACCCCGATTTTGAACATTCTTAATTGGTGCTCCGGTCCTATTGGTCTTAGTGTGATGATGGCCTATAGCCTTCCACAATAGATGGGCTATCTAACACTAAAAGAATTATTAATATCGGACCAATAGTTCCTGTGATTAGCGCGTTCAAGGAATCAAACAAACAAAGAAAGTCTTCATCTTTATAATTAGTATAGATATAGATAAATTTCACATGTGGGAAGTAGTTTAATTATACAATATTTATACTAAATTTAAAAACGTATAAAAATTTTAACGAAGCCGTATTTGAACCCGCGCCTCTTGGTAACCGTCCAAACGCTCTGACCAATTAAGTCTTTCGTTCTCACCAAGCTAAGTTGAAGTTCTTATGCACTTGTTACAACTTAAGTACATTAATTAATTAAAAAAAAATAGCTAAAAACTATAGTAATCAAATAATAAGTGAGTTCAGTATTATACAACAGGTCTGTCGTGGTGAGGTAATTTGTTCTCCCAAGAAGATTGAAACCGATATACATACCTAATTATAAGCAACAAACCATACCTAATATTACTTTATCAATTTTCCCTTAACACAAAATGTGTCATTGTATTCGGTTAGTAAGTTATTTTTTATTTATACATGAAATCTAGAAAAGCAAAACACAACATACAAAAATAACAAAAAACAATACCAGTCAATCAATATTGATTTAACAGCACTATATAACATATCCTATGAGAACCTACAGTGCAAATTAACTTGCCCTTGTACTTTCAGTGAGATAGAAACCTGGTATTATGTGGTCTATTATGCAGGTATTACCTACCGAAGTAGATAAATGGATTAAAGTTTCAACTTCAATCCTACTTAAGCTAAGATAATAAAGAAATTAGCCAGCCAGTAACTGCTAAGTTAATTAGAATTTAATGATTAAAAACAAATGCATTCCTTTTTTTTCAGTTAACCTGCAATACGAAAACAATTGCTAGTCAATTGGATAATTTAATGTAATTTGGTAAACTATTGTAGAAGTTTCACGGATTACCAATAATGTGAAGAAACCTTGCGAATTAATGACAACGATCGTGACTCATATTACATTTATCGCTAAGGAAAAATAATTCAAAGCTCATAGTATTAGGTATATTATAAAACAGAGATTTTAGAAGAAAAAAAACATTGAAAGTGAATTTAAAATGTTATCGTAATTATTTTTGATATTGTATGTAATAAACATAACACGTATAGAGTATTAGAAATTCGCCATTTTGGGGCGGCCGCCATCTTAAATTTTATATTATTATATTATGTGCTGTATTCTATCTATCATACAAGACCTTTTATTTTACATCTATGACAAGGGTGTTTTAAAATAATGTAAAATCTATCATTTTGTAGCGGCGGTCAACTTGAATGTGTAATACATACTATATATCATTGTATTGTCACCAGAGCCAAAGGTATATAAAAAATCCAGTCAATAGGTCAGCAGGAAGAGGATAATTTTTTTTATCAGATTTGGACGACGAAGACACGCAAAATAAATATGTTTCAGAATAAAACATATTTACGCAAAAGCATCGAAAAATTGAAAATGTTATAACTTTTATATAAGTCATATACTTAACGTTTTCTCTTATTATTTGCTTGCATAAGCCTCGAGCAATTCAGAATATCAAGCGCTATGCCAGACTGTGACATTGAAAATATTAATTTATGAAATGTATGTTATGCAATCCGATAGAATGTGAATGTGTATGTGTAGGTAATTTTTTCCGACTTTTGATTTGGAGTAATCTTAATAAACATTACACAATTTACTATTGTTGCAGCTAAAAATCTCAACACAAATATTAATATTTTTACTTTAAAGAAATTTACTATAATGTCTTCATAATAATATTTATGTCCATATGTTTCTCTATGACAGGAAATTTAATACCTTACAATAAATTATTTATATTTATAAAACTTAACATTTTTAAACTTCAATATAATAGTAAAACCCAAATTGTATTTTGTCTGTGGTAACAATATTGTTTATTAAAAAAAATTGTAAATATACACAACATACACAATACTTTCTAAAATAAAAAATATTTTTATCATGTTTATCACTGAGATAAAAACGTAAAAGAAAATGTTAATATAGTATTCGCATGTAATTATGTTTCTAAAATAACAATAATTGTGTCCATAATATCGCTGTGCTGGGTAAAAATATAAATTATAACAAATTATATAAAATAAAACAAATATATATGTTAAAATAATACCTTTTCAATAAATTTGTTGCTTCATTTCTACCAATAGCAATTCCTAAGTCGGCAAAGGCTGAGATAAGTTCTTCCAGGTCCACTTTTCCTGAAAATAACAGTATTAAAAAGTAGATAGTTTTTTTCTCTTGACCCTGCACATAGCTGTGTAGGCAGAAGGAACCAATATACACATACTCCATATATGGGAATCAAACAACTATTGCATTTACATACAATTTTATTTTTAACATTTCATAGATGAATCTAGTAAATATATAGTGCAAATAATGTTGCGCAAGCTGTTATTGCCAATTTACAAAATCTATAGAAAATAAAATATTTTTTAAGGTAATTTAACTCACCATCTTTATTTTTATCAAGATGGGAAAACTGCAATCTAAGGTTCTTTTCATGCTCTCGTACATAGTGAATAAATTCTGACAATGTGACATCTCCAGCATTCTTTCCGCTTTTAGCTAGAAATTTCTGAAATAATACTAGTAATATGCTATATTGTCTTTTTTTATCTTCATGTTGTAGTCCATAGCATTTGGTGATTCATTCTCTCTGGTTAGGGACACAGCATTCTGCTAGGTTATATATTATTTCATATACATAGCTAAGTAGGCAGAGGGAACCCAGTGTAAAGACACTTAATTCCCCAGTTTCTATTCAATTTTGAGACATTGCATTTTATTTTAACATTGTATATATAGGGAAAAGAACTTTTTCCCACAATAAACATACTAGCCAAAATCCTCACATTTTCAGCCAGACACTATGCCTCTTGAGAGAAAGAGAATATTTATAAAGAGATTAACATCATATAAAATCAATCTTTAACAAGAGTAAAGCTGAACACATACATAGTATGAAAAATTACATATTTCATCCTATTAAGTCTACAGTAGCAACAAGATATGTGTGTTTTATGTAAGAAAAGTTTAATGTGTTTTGTTTACCAGGCTTTTATGTGTAAATACTTTTGAATTCACAATGTATTCATTGAAGTGTTGTTTTTCAATACCTTTCATTTCATTTTTCAATTAGTATAAAATTATGAAGCATCCAAGAATAAAGTTAGTTGGCTAATAGATTTGGGCTTGTTAACCAAGAATTAAATTCATAAATGTAAGATAGAGAAAGAAGAGGCAGTGGCTCTTAAATCTACCCTTGGACCCATACCCTGTATCATGAAATATTTTTTCTTGAAGTAGCAAAATGTAAGTAGCATAATTTGTAGCAACATCACTAAACCATAATAACCAACCACTATAAGACTGTAAGTAAATTATTTTTGGTATTACAATTGTGCAAATAATATATTTTAGTAGATTAAATATTTGTAGCCAATTAAAAATGCAATGATACATTTAAATGATTGGTATATTTAGAAAGTAATTTTAAAGTAAAAGTAAATAAGTAAATATTTTGTAATTTAATAATAATTCTTGGCCAGTAATTTATGTGTTTTAATGGTCAAAAAAATTAAAATTAATAATAAAAAAATCTATTAAGCAAGTTGTCACGTTAATAATGAACAGATCACGTGATAGCAATAAAAGAAAGTTATATGCAATTATACCACCGTTAGATTTATGTTGAAACTATTTTAAATTCTAACCTCTGCGTAGCTGCGATTAATGTGCGGGGCCAACTCCTTGAGAGCTACGGACAGATCGTGAATGTCAATCTTGCCATTTCCATCAGTGTCTAATTTAGAAAACAATTTTTCTAATCTTTCTTCGTCTTCTTTTGGTAACTCCTCTATTTCCAGCGGCGGATGACACTGCACCATAGTGTCTATTGTCAGCGTAAGTACTACTTATTGGAGAACAAGTTAGATAATCTTCGTAGAGCCTTATGTTAACATACATTACTTCAGCCTAAATTAAATATACGATCAAATTCATTTTTGCGGATTTCGACTAAACTTTCATTCAAAAGGAACTTTGACAGGTACCTTCTGGCTTCCTACTTGCGTACTGATAGTAACGGTGATGGTGTGAGGTTTGCAAGTTTGACATAGTAAACCCACACAACGATAAATTACGGCACTGCGGCCTGCGCAAATTTTTCTGGGCCAAGAGTGTAGCAGCGGCATCTATGTTCCTACTGTAAATTCTGAAATGTTGTCTATTGGTAGTTTAAAGGTTTAACTTCTAAAGCACACTATTAATATTAATTTTGAAGTATTAAGTATTAAAAATTTGTTTTTTTTTTTAAATATGTAGAAACAATAGAAAAAAATAATTTGATAACATTAAAAAGCCACCATTTTTTTTATTAGTAAATACATTTTACTAACCAAGTAACCACAAACTATAAAAATTGCACAGATTGCAAGAACAACCTAAATTAAGCAAAAAGTGTGTAAGGTTCACAATAGAGGGCGTTACTTTTGCGATTTAGTTTTCAATATGCAGGTTAGAGGTAAAGAGAACCAACTCAGTACAGTAAAAAGTGGCCACTGAAATAAAGCAATTTAAGGTGGCACCATAGTAGCAACAGATATTTTTAAAACAGCGCTACTAATTATTAGAGAAGGATACTAAATTAAAAAAGGAAAGTAAGACTTGCTTTTTATCACAGCGCGTTTATTAGGACGCCTTAAAAATACTAAAAAAGTCTTCTTACATTGATATTTTCAGATGTACTAAATTTTTCAATCCAACACACTTTTCACTCTGTTTATAATTGCTACATTTATATCATTCACTAATGCTACACTCGCGTTGTATAGAAGCCGTTATTTGCTGGTTACAGGAGGACACATTTTCTACTTTTCTCTTATATAAGATGATTCTCCTTACCTCTACTCTCCAAGCTAGTAGCTTATAATTACGCTGGGTAGAGACTCCCAGCTCATATTTAAAAGACTCATTGAGATTGCACTACTTGTGTTGATAAATTAACTAATGTAAATATGTGAAATGGATATTTAGTTATCATTGTCTTAAATTATTGATTTGTAACTGTCAGTCTTCGGCTGAACCAATTGTTGTGGGACTATGACAAAAAAAGGGAATATAGGACCAGATATAGCTATATATATATATGCTGCCGAATACTATATATATATGCTGCCGAATATAGAATATATATAGAATATATAGAATTTGAGGCGTTGTGTTTCATGGTAGCCAACCATACCCAACGACGCGCTTTGCCTTATTAACTTTTGCCTTATGAAATTTAATTTCAAAACAGTAAAAAAAACAGTTTATTTAGTTGATATTTTGAGAAAAAGTAATGAATCTTTGATTTTGAAAACATTTACCTTTAAATTTGTCTCTTTGCATACGCACTTTTTCTGAACCATGACATGAATTACAGTTTTTTATTGTGCAGTTGTTAGGTTTGGTCAGAATATAGACTACACATGATTTTGAAGAGTGGTTTCCGATTTTATAATAACTTAGTTTTAGATTTTATTTCTTTAGTGTTATAACAGTACAGATACCTATAATAAAATACAAAACAAAATTTAGTAATAAGATTTCTAATCAACATCATATACTATTTATCATGGTTCAGAAAAAGTGCGTATGCAAAGAGACAAATTTAAAGGTAAATGTTTTCAAAATCAAAGATTCATAACGTAGTTCTTAGATAAACGCATGTACATTACTTTTTCTCAAATATACCTACTAAATAAACTGTTTTTTTTTACTGTTTTTAAATTAAATTTCATAAGTTCTACCACAAAACACAATGCCTCAAATTCGGCAGAAACTGGGGAACGGATCGTAGTGGCTTAACACTAGGTTCCCAAGTGCCTACCCTGCTATGTGCGGAACAAAGCGTTGAGTTAAAAATCCAATAACTGCGTGAGTATTTATAGCATTAAATAAAATAACGTACCGAAATTATTATTATTATATAAGTGTATGCAATGTATCTGCCAAAAATATAATAGACTGTCACCCTATTATATTCTGTTAAAATCACTTAATAATCAGACCATATTATGATAGTTTAGTTTTTCATACTTTATAATTGTCCCTGTCCCTCTCTTTTTATTATGTTATATAGTGATCGACAAGGATGCAAAGTACAAATTTGTCAAAATTCGAGGTAGCTTTCATGGAGTTTCAACCAATAAATCCGTAGGGATGGCATTGCTATTATGTCAAAATGACAATACACAAATTGACTGACGTGACCGAAAGACTAAACTCTAAAAGTTAATGCGGGTAGATGCGAAGTTAGTTCTCATCGCAAAGTCAATCCTATTTGTATAAAAATAGGGCAAAAACTCCAAAAATTATGTATAGTTATTCGATTAAACGAATATAGACTCAACTTCGTCGCCTTAAAGTTTAATTCTATAATAACATTTGTAAAGAATTGCTATCCAAACAAGTTTAAGTAAAAAAAACTGAATGGGGGTGAACAAAAGCTCATAAAAGTTGGAGATTAATCGAGGATTTAAGCACAATATAAACGAAGCGCACACATGTCACGGCTCACGGTTTACGTATTGACGTACGTTATGGGTTTTTTTTGTCGAACGTTCAGAACTAAGGGTACAGTAATTAGTATTTGTATAGTTACGCTTATAATATTCAACTCAACTCTACAACAGTAATAAAAAAATCGATTTTTATTTTCCTATTGTAGCTGTTAAATATTTAAAGTTGCATAAAAATGCATGTATGTAGATGTTAAATATTTAAAATTGCACAAAAAAATATTCCATTTGCTACTTATTTGTTCTTAAATAAAATTATGAAGGACAGTCGACAGACAGCCTTGTTGTGTTATATAGTGTCACACTGTATAATACACAACTAGGCTGTCTGTGGACTGGCAGACAATTAGTGTGTGCAAAATTTTTACATAAATTATATTGATGCTTGATTAATATTTTTGTTTTATTTTATGTATGCTACAGTAAGCTACGTGGTCCGAAACTAAATAATCGAGAGTGGTTATATTTTGTCTCCAGCAATAATTTTAAATTTCTCTAAACATAAATCAGAAAATTATGACAACAATCCTCAATTTGGATTATTATAATATTAAAGAGAAATTAGCCATATTTATATAATCTCAGTCTAAAATTTTCATATTTTTCAATGCGAGTTCCTGGAGCAAATTGATTCTCTATCATATATATATATTTTTGATTGATATATTTTTCATCATATATATATTTTTTTGATTGATACACATGCAGAGCGAAATTACCAATACGTAAGTAGAATATTTTAATATTCTTATCGCTTACTCTTTCTTTTCTTACTTTCCTACAATTTTAAAGTTTAACGCAAATTTATTTCAACGTAAATTAAATATAGATACTTCTTCAGAAATCTTTATTTTTAGCAAAATTTCAGTATTTATTATACAGTAAAAACAAAAATAAAATTAATTAAATAATACTGATAATAAATATTTATTTGTAGGTTTACATTATAAGGTTTGACAAACATTATATAATAAAGCTTGTACCTAGTAACACATGAACTATTTTTTGTCAAAATTATTTTTATCCTTAATTTTTAAATTATACATATAGGATAATTCTTCTTAAATAAAGAAGTAACAAAAATTACATATAGTAAAATAGCATGGTCAAACGATTAATAATTAGGCACAAGCAATGATAAATGTGAAAAAATAGGGCTATCAAAAATTTCGTATTTTTTATAAGAAATCTTTACAAGTAAGTTGTATAAAAATATTACCGTGGTATAGATATCTATAATAAAATTAATTAGGTATTGCTATTTAAATTAATTATTTTAAAATTATTAAAAATTAGAAGCTGTTATTAATTATTGTTAATTTAAAATGTTCAAAACATATGTCTACGGTGCTTATAAAAAAATAATTGTACATGATACATTGTATAATTAGACATTAGAATCATGGGAAGGCTAAAATTGGTACATGTTATATTTTTTATGCAAATAAATATTAATTGCTTCGTATATTTCACCTGAAATACTTCTACGATACAATAAAATTCTGACACGTAAGAACTTATTACAAAATAGCACCTGTGCTTAATTTGGTCAATTAAAGGCGCGATATTTAATTTATATTTAACATATCGAATAATAAACGCCATGTCAATTTTGACTAGATCTCTCTAAATTGTAATTATTGATGTAATTTGTTTTCATCTAACTTGATTTGCTATCATATTTATCACATTACCTTCATTATCACAATATGTATGACCGTTCATTTTAATTTATATCTAAGAAATTTCTTTACCGCTTCTATACATATCACTGATTATCCTTTCAATAGGAATATCGCCAATAGTAGCGCGAAAAAACAATTCCACAATTGTAGCACCAGAAATTCTTCTTACAATAGACAAAACTTGAAGCAGCTGGCTCGATCGAGTGACGTCAAGAGGGTACATGCGCGATGTATACTGTGTGCAACAAATATTAAACATAAGGTTTAAGATACATTTGATGTATAGGATATTAATAGAATTTTATTAGTCTAATATATTTTTAAGACCATAATAATGCAAAAGACAATAAATTAATTAATATTTTATACCTCATTGAGTACTATTTGTGAGTGATCCTGTAAAGCAGCAACTGCAGGGAGATCTTGAAGTTTTTTCATTTCCACATTTGGTTGGCAGGGATTTACTGTATTTGATTTATCTGTAAAGCTTGTTTTGAATAGAACTATTGCCCGAAGGCAGGCATATTCATTACTATCTGGATGATATTTCAAAAATTCTGCCAATGCTGTTTGAAAATGGTCTATTTCTTTAGAATCTATTTGAATTTTTTTTGTATCCAATAAAACTTTTAAGTCTAGGGGATATAAAAATTGTGCTGATCCAATTATAAAAAGATCTCGCCAAGATTCTTCAAGTAATAAAAGTCTGTCCGAAAGCGATAATGATGCGAAAGCAGGAACGTTTTTTGCCCACTTTACATTCATAAACAATAATCTAGCAGCAGCTTCGCACATCGCTTCGGGATCAGAAGGACTAAGAAGTGGAGACATTATAGTGGGAGTACATGGTGCTTTTAAATGACAAGATGATAAAGGGGATGTTAATAAATTAAATCTGTTATAAGAATGGTACGCATGAAACAGCGGCACTGGAGGTGGAGGTGGGAGTAAATTATGCTTGGGAATAGCTAAATCTAGAGCTGGAGGTGGTAAAGAAATTTCAGTTGGCGGAATCGCAGGATCTTTCATAAATAAAGCCATTTGCCGACGTATTGTTGAATTTCTAGGGCCTCTTTCGTGTTGCACCGCTAAAAAATAAAAATTATTTTTTATAATTATTATATATTTATGTTATAGAATAATATATATTTAAATGCTTTGTTTCTACTAACCGTCCTTGTTCATGCCAGCATCGAGACATTTAGTTAAACGACAAGCACGGCATTGATTTCGATGGGCTTTATCGACTACACAAGCCCCAGGATTTCTTGCCTTACAAGCATAGCGGCGATCACGTCGGACTGATCGCTTAAAGAATCCTGCACAGCCGTCGCATGCGAACACTCCGTAATGTTTTCCTGAAGAATGGTCACGACAGACCGCACATGGGACATCGTACAAAATACGACCTGTTAAAAAAATACAATATATAAAAAATATTAAACGTAAGAAGATATAGTAATAATTGTAACTGCATAATTATTGCAAAGAGATTTTTTTTTTAACTTTATTTTTTTCTTCATAACATCCATACTTAACCACACACATCCTAGATATACATTGTAAAAATAATCTCAATTGTGTCTCCATGGCGTCATATAAAGTGAGTGCATCTTATGTTAAATACTTTTTTAGAGACTGGTTGTGATTTTACTAACGTAATATATTAAGTGGACATAAATTTATTGCCACGTGGTGACATATAAGGATGTAACATTGTACTGTTATTGAAATAGGGTCGGGTTTAAGGCTCCGCCCTAGATAGCAAACCCCAACAAATCATTCATCATTTGCGGTGTTTTTGTGATGTTTTTTTACGTTATACGTTATAAGATTTAGGTGTTTAACATAAATATATGCATATATAAAGAATTATTGTTTTGTAAAGATATAACTGTCGCTAGGACCGCATAAAATTTATGTAATAATTAACTTTTTATACAACCATAAAAGTAAGTATATTATAAACACACGGTTCGCGGATTTGCCCACTTAAATACGGTATCATTTATTCAATATATAGCTTTGCGCTTGTATTTAAAAAAAAGAGTATACTACACAACCGAAAAAATAATAATATTGCTTCTATTATACAATACAAATCGGATGACCCTAAAATGATGTTACTTCAAACGATACGCTATTACCAAACCAATTTTGTCCAATAATTTTAGAAACTAACAGACAGATAAAAACTCTACTTAGTGGCCAGTTAGCTTTTATTTTTGATATATTAACAGACCCAATTAATATTTCTTGAGATCTTTAATGTACAGAATTGACTTTTCTATACAGATAGAAATAGTGAAGAGACAGAGATTACTTTTTGCCACTCAACACGCAATGACTTGAAACTTTGGCGGGAAGTGGTTTTAGTAGTAGTTGAATAGAGATAAACTTTGAAACACTGGACACTGGTAGAAAGTCGAGCATGTTGCTCCATATATATAAGCTACTTTTTATTGTGGAGTTCTGATTGCTGTTCCATTACGCACACTTTAAATAAATAAAACTTAAGACTAACGAAAAAAATCGTTATTAGTTAATAGTCATGTTACGTTCATTACAAGTCATCTATAGAAAGAAAGAAATAAGTTAAAAAAATCGTACATTTTAATCTGCATTGTTCGTCTGTCCTCTATACGATCCCACGGCACAACAAACCGTTTAGTGAGAGCAGATAATATGGCTATATTAATACACCTCCAAACACGGCCATAGTCGAAAAGGCACAAAGGCACTTCTATACAATAAGACATTCCGAATAAAACGGTGCACATGAATACGTACACTTGCGAGGCAGGAAACGCGGTGTCGAATATAAGATGGTGAAAAAAGATTCACAAAACTCTTCACTATAGACAATAAAAAGGACAAAAGCCAAGAAGTGGAGAAGTGGGGCCTGGGAACAATTTATCCCTCAATAAAAAGATTATTAACGATACTACAATATCCATAGTGACACACACACACATACACAGGCCACTAAAATAATTTTGGCCTATTACAAATTAATTTACATTTTTTTTATTTAAATTAAAGTATGCTATTCTAAATGATGTTAAGTTATCTTGTCGTTATTGTTTATTGATAGCTATCACCCCGTGTGAGTGGTCACCTGTGCTGCAACATCGCGTGACATATACCTCGCATTCATGCATTTATGCAGGGTTACTTGGAACCAACTATTAATTAATAGTGATAGGAAGCGGGATGTGCTTCCAAAGTTATTACTACAATATACTACATTTCCCACGCGAACATCATTCGTAATTCACGATACAATTTTCAATAAATCTTGTCCCTTTTGCAATATAACATACAAACTAATCAAAAATGTTTACTATTTTTAAAGTGTTAATCCGTACTTAGGAAAGAAAAATATTTGTTTAGAGAACTTACAAAAATTAAACGTAGCGGGATTTGAACCCGCGCCTCATGGAACCCATTAAAATTCCAATACGTTAAAATATTATAACAAAAGTTATTTGCTACAAATAGTGAATAAATATGATATTAGATTATTCATAAATCAAATAAAATGTATACAGTAAATGGAGATTTTGTTATTAACACAATAATGTCAAAACAACAACTAATTAAACAAGTGCTATTATATTTAAATAAAAAATACAAGCACACAAATACGAAAATTAGATCGCTGACGCACGAATCATTTTGGGAAAGTAGCTAGTATCGTTATCAGACTAATTTGCAGAGGGTCCGGGGTGAGAGTTGAGGCAGATGCGCCCGCGCTCGTGGGAATATCAAATTAGCTGTGACATGTCATCTCGTTAAAATACACATTACTAACAATTCTAAAGTTTGACAGATAAATTACTACTTATATCTGTTCAATATATATGAAAAGATACTTACTGGAAGAGGCAGGCAGCGATTGCATTTCCATTTTTTAGTATTTATATTATCATTATCTGAAACAAAATGAAATCTTTGTTTTAATTTTTTTTTTATAAAAATAAACATAATCGCATCACTGTAATTTGTCGACATAATTACTTTTATGCGAAATATTATAAATTTATTTAGTAAAATTATATACAATACTAAATACTGGCGACTTATTTAAATTATAAAAGAAAATAATATTAATATCTTGAAGAAATATTTTTCACACGCTTTGTTCCATGCGAAATGAAATTTCAAGTACTGCGCCATCCCTTGCGGTTTTAAGAGCTCTCAAAAATCATATACAAAGTATAAAGAAAAGAAAAAGAAAACGGAATAATCGCAACAAATGTACGAAAATAATGAACTATTGTTCTTGCGAGCAAACTGACATCTTTTTGGCATAAAGCTGAGTGCTACTTGTAATTTTGTTCATGATTATTATATTGTTCTAGTGGCTACTCGTTAAACTAAACGGCTTTTACCCCGAGTACTATAGAGTGGTTAACACTTAATTCTTTAAAGCACTTGCAGTTTTACTAACGCTGTATATTATACATATTTGTGGGAAATATATTTAATAACATTAAAATATAATTTGTATATATGTAATATCAGAAAATTATCGTGATTAGGATTATTCGAGAAACGTACATGTGTGCTAGATAAAGCAAATAGGTACAATGTTTTTATTAATATTGTAAAAGTTAAGACGCCCCATAATTATTTACCATTATATTATTCCCGTAATAGGTACGTACTTGTCTTTCAATATTTGCGTCAGTAGAATATTTTTCGCAATGTGCAGTAGCTGTCGATTTCGCACTGTATTGTTTGTTTGGCGGGCACTATGAAGTAAAAGTTGTTTTTTTCTGTAATTACAGTTTCGCAAAACAGGTAATTATGTTCGGATTATCCCGATAAGTAGAAAGGCACAATGGTACGGATGAGCTGCGCCGGGTCGGACGAGCCCGGTGTGCATCGGAGGGTTACTAACAAAAGCATCCTCAACAGTAACATCAAAAAGTCGGTAGCTTCTTGCTTTTAAAATTCAAATACAAAAAAAAACCTTTTCACAATATGTTCCTTAAATAGACATTTTTTGTCCTTATTTTTACAAATATATCTTTAATATTACCTGAAAACATATTTAGTATATGTTTATTAAATTTAAATTATTTGAACAACATGCTCTCTATGTCAATCGTTTGTTTCAGTAAAAGTCCTATCGGCGAACTGTGTGTAGGATTTTAGTTGCTTTAATATTTTAAATTTTTTATTATTTTCTTAATCAAAAACAAAATAATTTTTATTCAATTAGGTAATTACACGCACTTTTGAATCGTCATGTTAAACAGAATTGTCTTTAGTGTCCGTCCTACTGGAAGCTGCGATCGGATCGGAAGGCAGTTCAGCTGAGAAGATACGGCCATAAAATCAACAGTTGATCTTTTCAAAATAAATTGAATGTATAAAATAATTAGCTTCCTAAGTGGGTTTCAACAGCATTAAATACTAATGCTATCCAATAGGTACCCTTAGTACGTACTAAGTTACGTAGTAAGATAAATTAAAATATTGTCCTTGTTGCTAACAGGGACACGCAAAACATAATTTTCTTCTCCAACTTTTATTAGACATAAAAATACTTGTAAAATCCGCTATATATTTGTTATAAGCATATTATTGCTTATAAAAAATATATAGTGTATCTTTAGTTTATTATAAAAATTAAAAAAAAATAATATAATAATTTTAAAGTGTATTATTGTTTCATATACATATTTTTTTAATTATTTGTGTAGAAAATAATGATAGGATTTCCAAACCTATTTGCGTAAAATAATATATTTAGGCTATTTTCGGCTCGTAAATACCACAGTCGGTCACCACTGTTTGTAGAATCACAACAAATATTAGCCTTTGTTCTAATGGATGTCAAGTATTTTTACTAGCTAGCTCATTTTAAATTATAACATATAGTGCACTCACAAGGAAAAATCACTAAAATTACCTGCATCAGCCGTGTCCGGAAAACATTAATGGTGAAACTTTAACGAGTTGACAAGTGAGTGAAAATTAATTTAGAATAGGTATTAACGCTTTCGACGGTTATCGTTTTCAATTGTAATTTAATTTAACGGCAGCAATCATGGGAAAAATTGTTTTTAGATACATCTTATAGTATTTAGTATAGAATATAAATAAATGAATGCATGTGTTTTTATTATATAGTACATACGAAATTAATTGTTTTTAAAATGTCGTTATCACTAGCTTGAACAAACCAAGATTAAGATAGATATATTTTCAAAAGAAGGGACACCCTTCTCGATGAATAAATGTTGGTATATATTTAATTTTTAATATATTTATCAAATATCAATAAAGTAAAAATACATAATACCTACTTATTTTTCAATGATAATTTCCTTCCCATTGGACAGCCATTATTAAAGTAACGCAATTGCAAAATTTTCCTTTTCAAATATAATCAGCAACGTACACAAAATAATTATTGTATATCATTTTAGATAGTATTTTTATATAGTTATTACATATGTTGAATTTTCATTAAATTCTTCAAATCGGCACAAAAATAATATTTTCATCGTAGATAGATATATAGTCCTAAATTTTGTCTAAACCAAACCTGAGCTTTCCCTTTCTTATTTTATTCTCCTCAATTCCTAAAAAAAACGACTTAGCATCTCAATCTACGCAATTCAATTGTCTGCGTTATCGAGTAAATCAATAAAAAAACACGAAAAAAATTAAAGTAAATACGTATCAAGGAAAAGCTACAAACAGTTTTCATTTATAAAAGGCATTTTAGTGTCGCGCATGTATTGTAGAAGAGGCATTTTAGTCATTACAAGAGGCGTTTTAGTTCTTTGTTTGTACGTGGCTATTAAGTAACATACATAAAAATTACAACTTTACTTTTATATAAATTTCTTATCAAATATTAAACTGTGAAATTAGTTACTCTTTAGAGTCTTTAATAAAACATTTTAAAACATTATCAAAATTCAATTTGCTTTTAATTTTCTATACTTTATAGAAACATAATAAATACAACAAAGACAATTACCTTTTTTTGTGTCGAACAAATATAGTATTCTTTCCACAATATGTTGAATGTTTAATTTCTTGAAAAGATTAGTATAAAATTTTACTTTAGAATTTTTCTGTATTTTTATTGTTTTCAGTTCATTATTTTATTGGAAATTAGTACTCGTTAGTAAGTTTATAAATTGATTTTTATCCAATTCACAAAATACTGAAAAAATTACAAATTCAAATCAAACCATATTTTTGTTATTATAGTCTTCCTGGCAAGTATACCAGGTTTACGCTTTGAAAATGATTTTTCAACAGATCCAAAAATATGCGAATTTTCAAGCAAGGAGTGATTGATCCGTTACTAAAATTGCAAAATTAACATTTAGATAAATAAATATGACACTATTATAAAAATAAAAGCTATATAAATAAGTAGAAGAAATCACATCATAATCGCAACATTCATGTAGTTCTTAAATTAGGTACCTATATTTAAAACATAAATTTCCCTGACATTCTCTATTATACCATAAAAATCTATTTCAAATTAAAAAAATATTATCCATAAAAATGTTACCTTTTATTGTATCAATTTTGATAATTGAAGAATAACTTAACCGCGCATAGCCGGTAGTTAGAGAAAACCTGGGAATTAAGCGATAAGACACTCCGTTCTTATTAATACACTTTAGTGCCCCTCTCTCCGCGGAATTGTTCGCCTATTTTTTAATTGTCATTATAATAAAATTTACTAATTATAAATAGAATATGAAACTTAAAGCGTGATGTATTTAGTAAGTTTAGAATATCTACAAGATTCTAATAACACCCGCATACACTTAAGGGTGGAGGATATATGAGCTGATGCTTGGGACCTACCGCAGCATGTTCTTTTTTTTAATTATTTAAATATTTGTTTATTTAACAACATGTACAGAAGAACATGTATAGAAACAAAAAGACGGCGTATGGTGTCTGTTATATTTATTACATTTTATATATTAATAATTAACTGATATTTAACTCCTGTGGTATTGATTCGTTAAGTCGGAAATATTAGCATAAACTTTAGTCTATTGTATGTTATTCTAAGCTAACTGCAAATGCATCAAACTTAATAAGAAATTGGAAACGAAGATAAAGATATAACTATATTATACCTAAAGTATTTTTTGCAGTGCACTTACAGTCTTTATTTCTAAATCTTATGATAAAAAAACTAACACCTTAAGGCTTTAACTCAATTAATATTTCTTGTAAAATGTCATTCTTAAAAACAAATACTAAGTATTATAATAATATTATTGTTTCAAGGCTATAAATATAAAATCATTTCATTTATAAGTAAAACAATATCACCAAATCCAAATAATATTTACTAATATAACTTCTTTATTTATTATTTTTATTATTTATTTATTATTTTTATTTATGTACTTTATTGTACACAATATAATTACAGTTTATATAACTTGAATAGCTACAATAAAAATAAGGTGTGCAATTGCGGTATGTATATAACATAAATAAAAATATAAGTAAGTTATATGATAATTATATTAAAAAATATTTTTGTATTAATACACTATAGTGATGTGAATTTTATCCGACTCTATAACATGCATGCATTTATCGATAGAGCGATCAATAAAATCTCAAAACTTTTGTTATAATAATGTTTTCGAAATATTCATAATGCTAATTATGGTTACGTTACCTGAAAAATTTTATTATATGATTGGTTGTTATTTTTGTCTGAGTTTAATCTGACTCTTAATGTAATATAACTATTGAAAACTCTTGTTGTAATATAAGGATTAACTATAATAATATTTAATTGATAATAACGTATAATGTCACACAGACCTTCTTTTTTATATTAGTGAGAATGTTTAAAATATGTGTTCAATATGATAAAAACATAGTATTTTCAAAACATAATACGATAAATACGACGCTTGAGTATTTTTACATAAATTACAAAATAAATTTAGCTGCGCACGCGTAGAAAAAATTTTGTTCAGTTTTTTATTCCTTGTTGTATACAAGTATTTTATAAAGTAACTAGTACATAACTAGTATTTAGAAATGCAAAGACTTCCTCGTATTTATTCAATAACATAACATACACAAATAGTTGTATCTCGTCGGACGATCGTCTTAGGACGTCTTTAATAATAATACTGTAAATATAAACCTCTACTTATGTGTTTATACAAATACATATTAAAACATATAGTACATATATTATAACTTGAATAAAATAATAAACAAGGCAAATTTAAATATTTAATGTTGCAATTTAAAGTAAATAATTAGTTCATACATATAAAAGGGAGGATGACTATATTATGTTAATATATTTTATTGAAACTTACAGTCTACATTAGAAAAATATTTCACATTTAATTTATTATAAAGTTAAAAGTTTATTATTAAGTTTAAACTGATCTGTGAAATTATATTTTAATAGCAAAGATAAGCTATTGTTGCCTAAAATTCTGTAGCCATAATCCCATATTATTTATTATTTATTAAGTAAAAACCGTTAATCAACCATTCACGGTTTTTATTTCATAAAAATAGTACCTAATGTGAACATTTACACTATTTTTTTATTTCTTAATGTATTTTATAATTGCTAGTTGCTCCTTGCTTGTATTGTAATAAAAATATCAGAGAATATA
This sequence comes from Eueides aliphera, assembly GCA_035584415.1. Taxonomy (NCBI): domain Eukaryota; kingdom Metazoa; phylum Arthropoda; class Insecta; order Lepidoptera; family Nymphalidae; genus Eueides; species Eueides aliphera. The sequence goes on from JAXGGP010000028.1 coordinate 6,764,347, forward strand.
TTGTCTATAATAATCTTAGTAAATTGATATTTGTTTATAATACACATTAAAATTCGCAAATTAAATTGAATGAAGTTAAATTAAAGAAAAAACAGTCGCGTCAATTGCAATGCTTTTACATAAACGCTTAGCTAATAATAAAATATATTATAACTGCATTACTTACCTAGCACGGGAAATAATTTTAGAACCACACTACACTTCACTAATATCGCAATAATTGTTGTTTATCTCAGTGACGTGGCCGATCGTAAAGTGACGTACGCGCAGCCTGCCAAAGGGATCAAGGGACGCGCGGGGTAGCTCCGCCCGCCCTATTGTATAGAAAAATTATTATCATCTCGCTAACATATTAATTATTATGATACATATTAATTAATTATTGTTTATTTTTATGACACTTGCGAGGTAAACTTCGTTTTAAATAGTAAATTAAGTATAGGATACTTATGTATAGTTATTATAAATAAAGTTACATGGTAGTCACTCATAGTACAATGTTATGATACTGGACAGAGCACCTATTTAATATTGTATAATACCTGTAATATTAAAATTAACTTTGATAAATACAAAATGCATTTTGTTCATATCAAAGTTAAAGGCAGTACGAATTTTATTTAAAGTTTATTATTTTATATCAAATTCACAATTGCTAGGTGAATGCGAAATATAAGTTTTATTCCTTATTATTAAATTTATTAACCTGCGTCATATAAATATTTTATTACTTATACAAAAAAATCGTTTAAATAGAAAATAAACTAGCTACAAAAGTGAATGATTTCAAAACATTATCCTTCCATTGTTATTATTTATTTGTAATAATAATAAAAATTACAAAGCAGTGGCGGTGCCATCTTTAAATCTGTTGATGGCAATGACAATGTTTGCAGGACATTATACAATAGCTGCAGTCCCATTGGCTGACGCCTCCGCGCTCCCTACGGCGAAGGGAGGCGCTTTTATATCAATTTAGGGCCACTTTGCACAGATTACCCTTTGTATAACTGACTCTGGGGTTGCCTTTGTGACGGCTAGTCATTTTTTAATCGCAGCTCATTATATCCATTGAAAATGGTAGAATGTTTTTAAATTTAATTGATAAATCTATCCTATGAAAAGTCTGCTAGAAGAAGGGTTTTAGTTTATAAAAAACCTGTGAATATTTTAATTTTATTTGAAAAGGTGTTTTGTTGGGATAAAACTAATTGATGTTTTTAGGTTTATTTCAATTCAGCTCAAAAGCTATATTTCTTTCTATTTTTTTATCAAATTAATATTTTAACGATTTCTTATTAGTTAAAGTTTTTTTATTATAGTTAATATGTTAACGTCGTTAAATCGTCAAGGAAAAGGTTTTCTTTGACGATGTTTAATCTTCACCCATGTCTAAACTTGACTTGACCACACGTGTAACCACGCATATAATTCTAATATAATCAATAGTTACAAGTAAGTTAGTTTAAAAGATTTATGAAGGAAAGGTGAGTGTTAAGATTAGTAGGGGGTGACCTTGGTCGACGAGACGAGGTAAAAAGCATGAAGAATACCCTCCGGAAAGAAAGTATGAAGAGATTGCTGACAGTGGATGAGGCGAAAGAGGTATGCTGGGCTTGTAGCGTTGATACAGCGTGAAGCTACGTAAATAACTAAGTAAATAACAGTTTCAAATAATAACGTGCTTTATAATCATATAAAGGCCCTTATCATACTAATGATATATTTACGTTTAGGCACCGCGGCCTACGCCGCCCGCGTCTGTTGAACCGCGAGTTATACTAATTATTAGTTTTATTCATTACACATTTATCACAAAGTGACTGACAATTACTATGGTTTGTTTTTTTTTTCATTTGAGATATTTTCTAAAATTAAATTACCCTGGAAAAAAGGAACCCTTTTAGGATCACTTTGTTGTCCGCTTGTATGTCTGTCAAGACCAAATATCTCGAGACCGTAAAACTTATATTAAATATTCAGGTGTATATTATTTTAAAGCAGACATTAAATCAGGCTTATAATTTATCATTTACCGATCGCTTTCTTATCATTGGCCAAAAAAGCGACCCGGTTGCCGGATAAATCGATCGTGTGACACAAACAACATCCAAATCTCTGTCATCAACGATCTAATAATTAATTTATCTAAAGTTCTAAAAAAATGATCTTTTATAAACCATGTAGCTATTTATCGCTCCGAATGCTCCGACGGCAGCCTCCCCAACCTACTAATGTGAGAAATAAAAGAAAATACTATACAGTAAAAAAATATAAGTATTTCACAGAAAATAATTATACAAAATGAGCGCATAAGCCCGCAAGCTTAAGTTTATCAACTTGTGGTTGACTTAAATTATAAAATTTGACAAGTGAAAGCTTGCAGTACAAATACAGAAAAATATTAACAAACAAAAATGTATATACGAGTATTTAACCGACATAAAACTCGCATACTTAAACTTAATTTTTTCATATTCTATAAGTTTTATTTCCCGTTGACCTATAATTCTGAAATTGGTGCGAAATCCTGGATGGGCGAGTCCGACTTGAACCAAACCGGTTTTTATTAATACTCTATTGCTTTTTTATGTCTTAAATAAGATAAAAGTTTTCACTGTGGGTAATCCTTAACTTATGGACTTGTAAGAATTTGTACAGGAGAAATAATCCGTATTACGTTTTAGCGTACTCTTACCGGCTAAGCAACCCTCGGTTGGAAGCTCTCGAATTCTCTCGTTTTTCATCTTTTTTATTCTCCTCTCTTACAGATTTGCACGCGTAATTTTATATATTCTATAGGCTTCCACGATGAATGAGCAAAAAAAAAAATTAAAAAGAACAGAATTAATCGTTTTTAGCTCGCTCTAAACAATTCTACCACCTCAATATATTAGTTTACTCCACGCTGCTTCACGCTGTATCCCGCGCATGGCAGAGGGAACTAGGGAACCTAGTGTTAAGACACTCCGTATCCACTTACGTTGCCCACTTTTCGCAGAATATGAGTGATTGCATCTTGAGCGGCGGAACTCAACGTAACATGCCTTTTTACCAGAGCGAAGAAATAAAAATATTAAATATTTAAAATTTTAAATATTTCATTTCCAAGAGTGGGGATCGAACCCACAACCCACACGCTTGTGCTGCTGCGCCACGACAGTCCTCAAATATTAGTATAAATGACATCTATTAAAATCTCCTCCTCGCGTCGATATCCTCAATGCTGAGGGTCGTGACCCCCTCCACGGATCACCTTGTTCCGGACTATGTTGC
>JAXGGP010000028.1:6782745-6805316 GCA_035584415.1 Eueides aliphera
CGCCAAATATATATATATATATATATATAGTGATGCGTTTTGTAAAAACTCTTTATTCAATTAGACAATTACAAGTACTTTTGAATCGTCAAGTTACATAGAAAAGTGTGTAGTGTCAATCCTACAGGAAGCTGCTGAGAAGAGCCGGCAAGAAGGTCAACAGTTTCTCTTTTCAAAATATAAGGAAATAACATAGTTAGCATATAACATAGTTCCTGAGTGAGCGCCAACAGCATTTAATAAAGAATATGATTTGCCCAACAATATATTTTTAACTCTTACTTAAAATTTTTGAAGTGGCAAATTTTAAAATTACTTGTGGAATTTTATTATACATACGTTTACCATGTCTCATAAAAGACTAACTTTTTGAAGACGAAGACTAGGAGCGATCGGCTTCTTTTTATTTCTTGTATTGATATCATGTATGTCACTGTTCTTTATATAATTCTTTAATAAAATGCATATACAAATATGTATCATGTAAGTATGGTTGGATGTAATTTTTATATAAAACTGCAATTAATAATAGCTTTATTATAAAAAAAATACTTAGATTGATATTTTAGTCAAAATACTTAGCGAGTGGAACAATAAATATAGAATTTGTAATTTTAAACAATATTAGACGTTACGCATGTCCACTAGGACATGCGTAACGTCTGGTGAATGTCGAAGCTTTGAAGCTTTTACTGAGTTTGTGTGCATCAATGTGCAATTTAGCGCAAAAAATTGCTTAGCCGGTAGCGAAATTTAATATAAATGTTAGATTGTAATTTATATTTTATTATTATTTTATATTGAGTGTAACTCAAACCTTGAAGATGATACCCATAAAGTGGTATAATTCAGAAAATACATTTTTTTTGTTTTTAATGTAGTTAAATTTGTATCCTTTCTTACAGCTTAACATATATGTATATATATAATATAACATTTTAAGGTGTTTTATATATACATATACATATGTATTGTATATAATATAACATTTTAAGGTGTTGTCGTAAATTTTAAGATATTATAAACATTTCGAATGTTAAGATAAATGAAATTTTTTTAAATAATTTTTTTTACTAAAACAATATCATGTCATACCATTGTGGGGATTTTTGTAATATTCTTCTATTAAAAGTAAAAATATATACTATAAATATTTATCTTAACTTAAAAAAAATCATTCATCTATAAAAAATATTTAAGATTTATTTACTCTGAATCGTAGAGATGACGATTTTCTTAAAAAATTAATGTGTGTACTGCTCAACTGTCCACATAAAATAGATTGTATGAAATTTTGTTGTTAAAAAAGTATTTTAAATATCGCAACTATATTTTGCTGGGAAATGCAGTTTACGCAATCCGCTCGTGCGCAATTAATATATCCCGTTCGGATGAACGGGGCTGTGGGACTTACTGAAAAGCTCGCTGAGCCTCGCTCGCTCGTCGTCTTTAGATCATTTCGACAGGATTTGCATGTTGCCTTCTACGTAGCGAAGCGGGGCTGCTTTTACACTGGACTTGCGTCCCATGGTCGATCAGTGCCTCTCATCAATCAGCATGACAGCTACCACATTAGATATTGAGAGGTCTCTACCGACTATAGCCATAAAAATATGGTGTTTTGGGGTTCAAGCAGAGCATTCGGCCAGAGTGTGCAATGAATGGCAAATTAGCCGTAACTTCTGACGAGCATTCTGGTGCTGGTATTTTCCAAAGCCTCCATGCCCTCATGCCCTGTAAAACCTGTGAATTGATTGTAACTCCTAAGGAGGATCGCCCGCCGGGAGGTACACCGTACGGTAACCCCGAATAGCTCTCATCGCTGTAACTCGCTATGCCTTTCGCAATTGAGCCTTATTACGAGTAGTGAAAGAGAGAATTCGCCTACACTGCAGCACCGTATAGTGCCATGGATCCTCAACTCACCGATATAAAGCTGTTTGCATGTAGAATCCGGCCCTCTGACATTTGGTAGTAGCCTACCGAAGGCCCCCTCGGGTTCACAAGCTTCGATACATCCTAAGCGATGTGCGACATAAACAAGCTTTGAGTATTCAGAGTCAGACCCAGATATTTCATCTGAGCCTGTAAATTCATCTTCTGCCCTTGAATACGAATGCACGCGGCACATGAAATAGGAGGGCCTCTATTTTGGAACTGGAAATCTTCAACCCAAGCGCCACAATACGACTGACGAATTCTAATTACTTATTGTAATTTACTAACCAAGTGACGACAAGAACGTCCACGTAGAAGATGACGCTCATCCCGGAAGGTAGGTGACACTGTAGGAGTCAATCATATCCAAGATTTCACAGTACCGGGCCTAAAACTGACCCCTATGGAACCCCAACTCCTCGACGGCCGGATTTGTCTGTCCCTCCCCGTCCATAAACCACTCGATCTTCAAGTTAGTTATTTAATAGCCGCCGAAGATAGAGAGAAGCACCATGGAAACGGAGCTCTTCTTGTTACGTCTTGAACGGCAGGCTATTAAAGGCATTAACCATATCACCGAACTTGCCCGTCTGTCCGTCGTCCAGACGACGACCCTCCTTACGCAAAAAGCGTAACCTTCCACCCTTCCAGATCTTCGAGAATTCTCTAGATAACAGACATTGGCTGGACCCGAAAATTATTACCTAAGTACTCAAAAGTGGTGCTCAATACTTTACCTGCTTTACATCAGGTCTTTTAAGAATTCAGCTTAACAAGACCCATGTCCATTGCCTCATCGGTTATGGGGAGCACCACTTTTCCTCCATCGTGGGTTGAAAGACGAGCCGTCCTTGGAGGAAAGAACTCAGGTAATTCCGGAAACAGCAGCACAACGATGTGCTGCAGAAAAGTTTTCTGTAGAGTCTCCGTCAGCGAGCCGCCCTAAATATGCAATTTCTTTTATGCAGCCTGTTAAGAAGGTCTAAGGGGGTTAAGGTTTGTTTAAGCTCGCCAGCTACTCCTGACATGTTTCACGTTTCACTTGTCTAGTTGTAATATACAGGTTTTTGATGATCTTCGAATGTAGAGGTAAAACCTTTTCTTCGTCCTTACGCCTTTCAGGCCCGGTTACATAACGTCCGCATATCTGCAATTTCCGAGGCCCACATATATACTTGGTGCCGGACTAGAACTTGCTGGGCCCTAGGCATAGCTACATAGCACACCATTGTCATAATGTCACATATGCGATCCACTGATTCGTGCTCGCTAAAGTTAGTGCCGTCCACGGTTCTCTGAGAACACAAATCCGCAATAATGGCTGCTTCTTTGACCAGCTTGACATTGAGCCTACTAACAGACCTCCTCAGGAATCTTCGGTACGGACGCACGGGCTGAGTTACTAACACTAACTGAGTGGAAAGCTCAAACCTCCAATCTGTCACACTACGCACCACATCTGGGGTAGCGAATCGAAAATGAAAAAGAGCCTCCAATGTGTCGCACACAAGTAAAAATTGTCAAGGACAGTTTTTACTGTCTCTTCTTAATATAAGGTATATTAAGAAGAGATAGTCCGATAAATAAGGCCCACATTAAGACATCTTCTTACTTGCTGTTTGAGATGGAGGTACGCCAGAGCTTTAGCGTTAATGTCGCAGAGGACCATCTTTCTTAACAACTATCGGCAGACTGCGCTCTGACGGAGTCAAAAAGTCTTGAATTCTGCCAAGTTACGATTAGGAGAAAAATACACGCCAATGATAACGTATTTACCCCACCCCGCCACAGTAACACCAGAACTTCCTTCCAATTGCGAAGAGGCGGACTCTGCACTTTTCACAACTAACAACAGCGACAAAGCCGTCCGTCCAGGTCTCGAACCCTGTGTTATCAGTTCGTAGATATGGCTCATATACTACGGCAATGTCGACAGACCACGCTGCTATGGATTCAGCAACTACACTTGTGTCATTTTATGCACTTGGTGCATTAATTCAAAGAAATTGTATTGGTGGTATTAATTCAAAGAAATCTTGTCAATTTTTTAAAAGGAATAAAAACCCTTAATAGAATAACGTTCTATTAAGGGTTTTTATTCCTTTTAAAAAATTGACAAGATTTCTTTGAATTAATAATAATCTTGATTTTCAAAAAGTTTTGAATTATGCCACTTTTCTATTTATCCAACGATATATTAATAGCATAAAATAAGTTGATTATATGTGACATATCACATACTAGCATACACCCTTGTGATAATGGCTGCCTCCGTCTACTCTCATTTATTCATTAAGGTAAGAGGCTGGATATTAAGCTCCGTTTTACCTCGTACAGCAAATTTTGATTTTACTAAATTTTTTTTAATAACTTAGCATTTATAAGTAAACCTATTTCCCCGACGAGTGTTATTGCAAATTCATTTATCTTAATTTATTTCCATCATCTGAGAATGTAAAGCAAACCATTTGATATAGAAGCCGTGTTATATATGTTTCAGGACATTATTTCTTACAGAAATCTGGATACAGTTATATGTATATTAAATCAATTTTTCTTTGTGTGCTTTAAATTTAACATATTTTTAATCAATAATAAAAGGCTATGTTAACATAAGTTTTAATATTTTTACCTAACAAAAAATAATTTTCTCAATCAATATTTTTCAAATCAATTTGCAGAAAATTATTTTTTGTTAGGCAAAAGCATACTATTTTAAGCAGAAAATTATTTATATGTCATAACATATACCTAATATGTAAAATTGTGGTAATAAATTTTCAAATTATTAATTAATTAATTTTTTGTTATTTGCGTGTTGAATGTCGGAACTCAACGTTCGCCTGCGCTTTTACTCCATGGCGAATGGCGATGGAAGCTCCTGCTCCTGCTCCTGCGCCACGACTGCCCTCGCTTGTAAAATACACACACACACACACACACACACATATATATATATATATATATACGTGTGCGTGTGTGTGTGTGTGTGTGTGAATACACGTATAGAGCAGAAACACTGCGTTACCTTTAACGAATACCTATTTTTTATTTTTACGTGCATAGAAAAAAATAGAGTACGTTAACACATTTTATTTCAGTAGAATAGCAACATTAAGGGCTTCGCTATGCTGGAAAACAAAATTCTAATACAGTTATTACCTAAAATGGGAAGCGAAGCCACGTATTTTCAATCGATACTATTCCCTCTTCAAAATAATTTATGAATTTTTAAATTGCATTATTATTTTATAATATTTAGTTTGTTCCTACATTGTACAAATAGTGTACACGATACCTTGTTTGCTGCACGTAGGCGGACGGCAACTCAGGGTCAATCAATAACGTAATCTTCAATCTTTATCAAATATTAACTGCAATTTAATTTTATCGTGATGAAATTATAAAATAAAAACACTATGTATTACAATTTATTTATTTGTTATTGAAGTGAATACGTCATATATTAGCTATTTATAATAAAATAGAATATTTTCAACAATCCTGAAAAATATGAGGCCTGTAAACACGACAAATTGTGGGTTCCGTGTGTTAAACACTTTGTTCCGTTCCCCACTTTCCGCCAAATTTGAGGCATTGCGTGTTGAGTGGCGAAAGTTAACGCCGCGTATTGACTTGGTATCAAAGCAAAGAAATGAGAATATTAAATTTGAATATATTAAATATTTCGTTTCATCTATTGGGAACCGAAGCTACTATACAGCGCTTACCGTAACACGCGCCACGACAGGCATCTACGTAAAATAAAATAACCAAATAAAAATGGCTATATCTTTACTGTTTTTAAAGTGTTATTCCACACTTAGAAAAGAAAAATACAAAATTTAAAAACGTAATTTAAATTTAGTATTTTTCTTTCCTAAGTGATGAAGTGAAGTGACCAATGATTGTGGTAAGAATATGTACAGTTAGTTTTAAAAAGTTGAAGGAACATTGTCCCATCCAGGAGCACAGTCAGAATTTATGTTCATAATAACCCATTCTATTTTTTCGATTTTGTGTCAGGCAGAATAATAGACGATGTCGGGCTTCTAAGAGACTTAGTGGCGTGAGGAGAATTATAAATTATACTTTCAGCAAGCTGTTTTCCGATTTTTACAAAACAATTATTAACATATTAAAGGCCGCCCGCGACTTCACATTTTATCATTTTGGAATCAATCCCTCGGAAACTTCAGAAAAAAGTCTAGAAAAGAAAAAAATGTGCCTATGTGTCATTCTGGGTCTTCATCTACCTATATACCAAATTTGATCGTAATCGGTTGAGTAGTAGGTACATATTAGCGCCGCAGCCGCGAGGAGAGGAGTGAAGTTGCATGCGCACCCCATTTTTTCCCCGCACCGCCCTCCACATGACCAAATATGGTGTGATAGCCTATCTAGGTCGCGTTGCGTTCGATCGTCTGTTAACACTATAACAAACATCCATACATATTAGTATTATTAGTATTAGTAGGACATAGTTAATTTATTCAATAAGCAATTCCTAGGATTGCAGTATGGAGTATCTGCTGATCCATATTCATATATTCGAACTACACATTTCGCGCTTTTTAAGTGCAACTTAGATTAGATAAGGCTTTTTTTTACTTTAATATAATTATAGGTTCACTTGCACTAAACAAAATCCGCTAAATGTATAGCTGCGGTGGTTTTAGTATATATGTACCTAATTACCTACCAGTAAAAATCTGCGTGAAATGCATGCGACAAAGTCAGTTGCAACAGGTTTAGAGCCCATCCACGTCCGACGTATGACTTGCTCTCGTCTTTTATATACACTAGTAGTACTCGCGTAGCTTCGTCTGCTTCTTTTTTATTATATTATTTTACTACATTTAGGGAAAATTAGTTGATTATTTAGTATAATAAATTGCAATTTAAATCTTTTTGATTTCATTTTTCTCTCAAAACGTGTAGGTACATTACGTAATAGGCATAGGTACAGTATAGATACTCTTTCTACTCTCTATACTGTAGCACTAACCTCAGAAAAATGGAAAAATAAAAACTGATAAATCAAGAAAAATACAAATTCTGTATCTTTATCTTTGATTTATTAAAAAAAGTCTTAAGGCTATATTACATCTCGGTATGACCAATAGATGTGGTTTATCAACAAAAAATACTCAAAACAGGTAAACTTTAGAGCTTCGTGTCGCGGAAAAATGACGAAATTGGTCTCCCTTGAAATAAAAAAATCCGCTACTGCATACCTATGTCTATTACTTTTTTTATTTTAAGCAATATAATATTATTCCTTATCTATTTAAACTAGTTAGATTAAAAGTGCGCATTATATTAATCAAAATTGTTTTTCTATCAGTTTTAAAACACGTCGTACAAGCTATGAAGAGGGACGAAGCAAATACTAGGTATGCTAACATAAAATTCAGTAATCTCAGGAGCTACTGGTACAAAATTGCAAAAACCTTTTTCACACGTTATTTTTTCAGCTTCGCACTGCGCCATCCCGCATTTATTAGAATAGGCAGATGTATTAAGGGAACCAAGGGTCAAGACACTCCCTTCAGTCTGCCGGATTTTAGGAATTGCGAGTTGAATGGTGTAACTCAACAACTAACACTCCGTTCTACTTCCGTTCGCCATTTTCCGCCGCTTTTGAAGCATTGCGTGTTGAGTGGCGGAACTCAACGCCACGCTTTGCGCTTGCTTTTTTTTACTAGCGAAGAAATGAAACATTAAATATTTTCATTGAAAATATTAAATATTTCATTGCCTCGACTGGGGATCGAACCCAGAACCTGTCGATTATATTCACACGCTTGTGCCGCTGCGCCACAACAGGCCTCAACGAAGACAAATATTATATATAAAAATATTAATTAAATATTTCAGTGGGGCTTGTGTCCCTGCGCCACAAAAGGCTTCATATAAAGCGTATTATAATTTTAATAAAATTCTTATAGAAGAAAGTTTTTAACGTAACAAATATTGTTCTTTAGCAATTTTACAGCCTGCTTCCGACGATGTAACCAATGCTCTCTCAAAAGTAGTACTAAGTAGTAATAAGTAGTCATTGGTTTAGTGCCAATAATTTACTTTTGAATAGTAAAAAAACTAAATACTATATACCGAACATCCAACACGAAAATTGTGAAAGCCGATTTGCTCTTGAAAGGTGAAGCCGTGGATCCTGTTGATTCTAGGGTATTTCTCGGTATCACCATTGACTCTATATTACAGTAGAGGGGACCTCATATTGATGGATTGGCGAATAGACTCAGCTCAGCAGCCTTCGCGGTTAAAAAAATCAGAATATTAACAGACGTGGAAACGGCTCGTCTCGTTTATTTTAGCTACTTTGATAGTATTATGTCCTACGGCATTTTACTTTAGGGTAATGCAGCCGGTATTAAATCAATTTTTGTATTCGTGCAATCTATGAAATAGGCTCTGAAGATTCTTTAAGGGAAAAATTATATTAAAGAAATTGATATAATAACCGCTGCAATGCAAATTTGGAAATATTATGTATGTGAAAAAAAAAATAATGAATTTAGGAAAATCGGGGTTATACATATTAATAATAGAAATAAATTTAATATCAGTGCACCTGTTATTATAGCTCGATTGCATCGAGGACGTAATTTTTTATGGCACAGTGCGTACGCTTTTACAATAGGTTCCTAGAAAACGTCCGAGAATTTTCTATTTCAAAATTTTAAAAAGTTGTGATGAAAAGACGTTTGTGCGTTAAAGGTTATTACCAAATTAACGATTTTATAAATGATAACACGCTTTGGAAATAAAATGCTCACTCCAGACTATTTCAAAAGTATCATTGTAATAGTACGATATAAAGATTTGGTTAAAAAAATTACATATCCCGCTGAGTTTCTGTAGCTGATTCTTTGTCAGGTCTGAGGCAGTAACTTTAGTGAACCGGTGTTTAATTATTATTTGACATTCAAAACTCGAAGCTTGTAACTTCTTATTTTGAATAAAAATATTTGAATTTGAATTTAAGTCATATGAAAAAGAACAGCGTATTAGTTCGCATTTAGCGGCTTCCCTCGACCTTGACCAAATCATCGGTCCACCTAGAGCTGCCATCATTCGAAACACTTTTCGATCTAATAAGCATTCCAAAACGAAGCAAAACGAAACGCCAATGCTCGCTGTGTGAACCCGAGCCTTTTGCTGAGACATATATTTAACGGTCACTCTTTGCTCGTATATGTCAACACACATTGACAAAAGACCTGATTTTTAAACATGAAATTCTTTCCTTGCTTCCAACGCTGTCAATTTAGATTTTTTCGGAGTTGGAGTTACCTAGTCAACAGTAGTGTTCTATACTATATACTAACTAGAGCAGGGCGTTCAATATTATTGTTGATTTATCCATATTTATCTTAAGACCTCTTATGTCTTGACAGCGGTTTTACGGCGCTCTCTTTGCCTCGAACTTGAATATGAAGACCGAGGAAAGACGGCTATGAACATTTCATGGTGACAGAGCTAAAGTTGCCAATGCCTAAAGTTAAATTTAGTCAAAAAATCTGTTAGGTGGGCTGTGTCTTTTCAACATCAAGAAGTAGATGCACCAGTAGTCTCCTGAGCTGACTCCATACTGACGCGTTCGTTTATTACAGTTTTCTTACTCAGTCAGCATAGACCCTGAACCTGGTTCAATTCAACCCCCCGTAGATATAGTTTACGCGTTAACCACTAAAGAAAACCCTTTTATATTGTCACCTGTTTTCGAGAACACTCCTCTTAAAGCCGCTCCCAGCATCGGTATATTAGGACCAATGACTGTAGTCATTGGAAAGGGAGACAGTATTTCACGCCCAAACACCGTAAGGTCCTGTATAGGGCCTAGGTTCCGCCTCACATGTAGTACTGTTCTCATCTCTGGGTTAGTACACACCAGTATCAGCTTGAACCAATTAATACAACGTAAAGCTATCCGAATCGTCTTTACTGTGCGTTTTCTACTATATTTACCAAGGGGGGGCTCTGTAGAACTTACGGGCTAAGATGAGTGGAATGTATGTCAAAGTAATATTTCTTTGATGCCTGACCAAATGGTCGCGATATGATTATTTCGATCCGAACTTAAGGTTGGCAAACAAAAACGGGAAACATGAGTAGATGTGATCTTGATTCAACAAAATCGGACACAATGGCAGCAGATCATTGTCACTGGAGAGTTAGCGCTAACGCATCAAAGCGAGATAAGCTGAATCTTAGAAGCTAATGATCTCAACTGATGCTATAATCATTAAGAGTATGTCGGAGTAAATGCGAACTATGAGGGGAAGTTTGACATACAGTGAATGAGATGGCACACTTTCATCAATGATCGGCTATTTCAGTGACTTAATTACTTACTGTCAGCGTTGCCGAAAACAGTGAGTAAATACATATATTACTAATGTTCATCTCTTTCTATTCCATAAACTGTGTCTAAAACGTAAGGCAAAAGTAAAACCAAGTGTTTCAACACTACTATTCCTGTGCTGATTACTGGAGTTTAATAAAACCTTTTTTTACTTATGATAACTATTTACCTAAAATGTTATTCATAATATTGTCTATTAAGCCTTATTCAAATTTCTATATATAATATAAGCAATATATACATTTTCATAACGTTAAAGTTTTGAAAAAAAATTTATTTTTACAAATACATAAAGATAATAATAAAATTAAGCAAAAAAATATTATAACTCTGTGGTTGCGAAAAAAATAACTTTATTTATAAAACAAATACAGCTTATCAAGAAAAAATATATATAGTTGAGGAATACTTAACTACCACAATTTTTATTATAGTCAAAATTTAACAATTTTAAAATTTGTACCCGCCTTGCCACAGCGGTACAACGTCTGGTAACATCGCGGTGTTGAGTTTTACTATTATAACTCGATTGCATCGAGTATCCAATAAATACCCAATGTCTTGAAAAATTAGCGATGCGTGGGGAACGGGGTGTCACAATAAACAAAATTTGCTCAAAAGGTCTGCCCAATATCAATAAGATATACAGTTACTACAAAGCAAAAACCATTAAGAAATTAAGTAATCAAAACCCGTACTAATTTGCCATTGAAATTTAGAATTACGTACTAGAAACCTACTTAATATTTCGAGATTTCTATAATATATAAAGACAAAAGAACAAAGTCATGAAAAAAATATAATTAAAAAAATATATCACTCAACATCGTATAACTGTTATATCGAATTCAAAGAGCATACTCTTATTTAGTATTCAACAATCATATAATTATTATTTAAAATTTTATTTGACTAATAATTTTTGAGGTTGAACAAATAAAACGAGGTTTTTTTCAATTTCAACATTAAGAAAATAATTATGCCTGTTATAAGAAATAGCCTGTAGTATCTCGTCCTTGACACTTTTTATTCCGTCTTGCCCTTTTATACTTACAAATTAAACTGATATTTAATCCACTGATAAATTATCTGTGTGTATTATATTTTGAAACGAAAAGTCACAAAACTTAGGTCCTCCCAACAGCTCTCATACAAAATGTGCAATACCTTGACATGTATTGTAATTTTCATTTTTACTAAAAGTAGTGTAAATTGTATAATATTAACAACATATTTATTAATATTTAGAAAGAAAAAAGAAATTAAAGAGTATGCTCTATGACAAAGACACAACCCATGTGAGATTAAAGAAATATCTTATATCTTAAACTATATCTACACTATACATAGTTAATATAAAAAGGACCTCCGACACAATTATCAAAGACAACTTGACACAGTCAACAAAAATTTTATCCGAGAATTTTTTTTACAAACAAGAATGAGCTTTTTTAAACAGATTTTGGACCATTGGTGTCAATATAGGTGATTGACTTGGCAAACATGTTCAGTCATAATTATAAGAAAAAATATTTATTTTATTTTATAAAAAGCTCTATATAGATAAAAATTAAACAATAATGATAATTAAATGAATACAAAAAAAATCAATTTAATTATAAAAAAGGAGTAAGGAAATATTTGCTATAATATAATGGTAATTAGCATTTAAGTAAAGCAACCTTGATCATTGTCTGTGGAATATTTTACAGCTGCTAACTGTAAGCACGACGGCTGCGGGATCGATTCCTATTTCAGAAGAACAGGTTATTGTCAATTCTACTAAGAGAAGAAGGGGGAGTAATAGAGGCCTATAGTCTGGGCTGCTATAACGGTATTAACAAAACAATCATTCATAAACATAAAATCGTCAAATATCTGTTATTACTATTTAATATAAAAAAAAAGAAAATAATAAACAAATTAACAATCAGAGAATATGTTTATCTACAAAAATATTTAAAGTCAAAATTATTGCTACTTGACGTTATTAAATGATATTAGAATATATTGATATTCATTTATATTTATATGTTTGCTAATTGCTTAGTCAGAATTCTCTTGCATCAGAGGTTGCATGTCCTCTCGCCTTTTCTCTCTGTTAGTGACTCCATCAAGCACTCCGATTTCTGATAACCTGTAACGTACTCATTATATAAATGTCAATGATATCGTACAATTAAATCATAATACAAACACTTTAAAGGTCCAGTATAGTATTTTTTAATGTTGGTCTGGTTGTCTGATTGTATGTTGTACCGATTAAACATATTTAGTTCGACAGAATTCCTACAAATGTTTTATTCATTTAGCTGAAGTTTTAGTTTATAATATATAGAGATATCGTCTTAATAGTGATAACTTTGTCTAAAACAAGAAAGTAAAAATAAAATTGTGCAATTCAAGCGGGCAAAATGAAATGCTTTGCATTTGTGTGTGTGTTCATGTACAGTATAGGTGTAACGTCACTTGTTTGTATCGACCGGCAGGACCGATTTATTAAAAGTGAAAGACGAAGTCAAATCGCTATCACTGTAAATGAATGGAAAAATGATCAAACAATAAAAAAAATATATATTTAAAATTATACGTTATTCCACACATAGCAAAGAAAAATACTAAATTTAAAAAACGTATAAAAAATTTAATGAAACCATTTGAACCCGCGCCTGTTGGAACCGTCCAATAACTAACTAACACTTAAAAAATAGTAAAAATATTTAATAAATAGCATTATCTTTTGCCAAACGATAATTCTACACAAATTTTCTCTGGGTAGTGGAAATTTGTAAAAATCTCCCTACAGAGATGCTAACAACATAAATAAGTTGTAACAAGCGTATAAGAATTTCGACGGAGCTTCATGAGAACGAATGGTTTAGTTGGCCAGAGCGCTTACACGGTTACCAAGAGACGCGAGTTTAAGTCCTGCTTCGGTAAAATTTTTATACGTTTTTATATTTAACAAACTTTGTTTTTAATGGCTTTTAAATGCAAATTTTCTTTAATGACTTACCTAGTCCCGAAAGTAAAAATGTTTTTATACATGTAATTCTTACGCGATTACTCCGTTTGAAAGGGTTTCATTAAAACTTTAAACGAATTTGATCTAAGATTTATAAATTGACCATTGCCCTCGTCTGACCTAGTGTATGTGCGTTGTGTTCTGAGTGCATATGTAGGTACTAACCTGCTGGTAGTAATGGTACGGGTGGTGTACAACAGTAAATGAAGCGTATTTGAGAGCTCAGTTATGTGGACCAGTACTCAATGTGTGCACATAGAATGATGAGAAAGCATGATTACCTCAAATTTGTTATATGTGATGTATACTTACACTTTAGGCTCAATGTCTTCTTGTTGGGTCGGCGTAAAGTAGGGGTTGGCGGCCGCCGGCCTGAACTTGTAGCCCGTCATCACAAAAAACACAAATGTAGCCATCTCACGGAACATCTCATCTATCCACGAGTATTGGAACGGCACTGTGTTCTGGAAATTGTGGAGGTATTATTATCTTACAATAATGTGGCGTGTCAGTTCATAAAAAAAATAAACAAATATAGAAAATATATACTATATCGTTCATTCGACATAGATGTAAGTCAAAATTACGCTTAGCTCATTCAATGTTCGGGTAAATAACTAGAGAATCTTAAAAAATAAATAAAAAATCTATAGTAAGTTTTTGTTGCAGAAGGAAGTCACAAATAACATAAAATATGTATACATATGTATAATATGTATACAACAGACTGAGTATGAAGCTGGCAAGAGAAATTGAGTCAACTAGAATGATGATCAAGAAAAAAATCTTTTGCTTTCTACCTATAAAAAATCTTTTGCTTTCTAATCTTTTTTCACCTTTTTAATGAAGGATTAATAAAAAAAACATGATAGGATTTAGGAAATGAGTGATAGAAATCGATTAACAAAGCTGATTCGCCAATGTAAAAAATGCCAGGTCTACGGAAATATGCAAAAATACTTTGTCAAATGTAACCCAAAGACTAAAAAATTATAAATTATCGTACACTGTGTGGAACCACATGTGGAAAAATTTGCATAAATAAACAAAAGAGTCTCTTAAGACGCTATAAGTAACTCCAAAATACAATACCTCTAAAACCCCTATAACCAGAGGTTCCAAATGACTAGAAAATTAAAAATAATAGCCAGAAACAATAATACAGATATAAATTAGAAGATGGTAAGAAAAGTCTTCTATGTTTACACCCAGAAAAAGATGATCAGTATAACAATGGAGTTATCATAAAGGCCTATCAAACATAATTAATTAATATAAAAAATAAATGTGAACAGCCAATTCTATTTTATTTTCTTTCTATTCTATGGAAATTCAAGTAGGATCGTTAGAAACAAAGCGTTTTTCACTTACAGTAGCAACAAAATAGGGTCTTTTTTGTTGCTACCGTGTATTTGAATATAATCACATAATTATTGTCGACTAAATATATGATATGCTTGCCGCTAAACTACGGGAATGCTCAAGAAGAAAAAAGAGGAGTTGGAAAATGGTTACTGGCTGTTTAGAAAAAATCTATTCTACCATCACACAACAATGTAGTTGAACTTTGAAATACAGCTATGAGGCTGCAGCAAAAAAAAATGCACATTCAAGAGAATTAAACCGATCAAGTCAATGTATAATAATAAATTGGTCATATATATGAATTTGTTAATATAAAGGAGACACATTTAAAACAAGTAAATGTCATCCCAGTAATAAAGACGATAAGAAAAGTACCGATGAACACATACTTAAGTGTAATTTTAATATAATACACAAAAATTAATTAAATTCTCTGTGATTGTCATTTATACAATTTAAAGTTTCTATATTTCCAGAAATAATATAACTATACATAACTTCATATTGTATCTAAATTATAAGTTAATATTAGTTCGAAAACATTAATAACCACTACATACCTCTAGGATAGTGACAATGATCCTAGTGAAATAAATATAGCACAGAATCATTACGTAGAAATGTCGGAAAAGCTTTAGCTTTCGCAAATTGACGGCGGCCTTGCCATCCGTTGTAGATGAATCCTCAAGATGGTGTATAGACCTGAAAATTATAAATAAAGAATAATCATTTATTTATTTAATTCCTGTAAGGTAGAGATAACTTTTGTTGTAACTTTGTTTTACAACTATCAAAACATATTACACATATGTCTCTTAGAAAATAAAAATTAAATCTAATTTGTGAAGTTTTTGTATATATGACAGGTTTTATTAATCTATGCATAATTATAGTAAAAATGTAATTTATTGATTTCTGTATATAGGAGATATAAAACACATTATTAAGAGAAATTTATAATGCAATAGAACTCAGAATAAAATTTCAAATTTGTAGTTGTTTATCAGTGTGTTTGCGTCTTTGTGCAGAGTACAGACTTATCTCGGTAACAGTTTGATATGCAATTTTCTGTATGTTTAGTTTGTGTAATGTTATGTTGTGCTTAGTTTTGTTTAAAATGATTTATAAATAAAAAGTTGTATTACTTGAAAGAATTTTGTTTTCACGAAATTGATATAAGTAACTGATATTGAAATGACTGAAATTTTAGTTTTCAATGTACATGGGATCGCTAGTAGCAAATACAACTAATCAAAAACAATCTTTGTCTGAAAGAATTATTAAAATATATACATCTTATTTCAAGTCTATCTTTCAAAAAATTACACCTCCATCATATACACAGTTGAAAGTATATTTAACCTTACATCTAATGATGAATATTAGTTTAAAAATTAAAGAAACCAAGTAAAAAAGATACTTTTTCACTCTATGTAAAGACAACAAGACCACGATCAAGAATAATTCACTTTGCGAATGTGGCCTGGTGTGACTGGTCTGAGACACTATTTTTTTATTTTTTGAATAAATTTCTTTGTCTCTGATATCTTCTCCCATAAAGTCCCCCGTCCCTATAAAGTGGGTTCCGCCATTTACCATCCAACAGCAATGTCTCAAAAAATGGGTGATGCATAGAGAGCAGATCGTCTTATCCCTAGGTTTCTTTTACCATCCAGCTATATAAGAAATATTATCTATGATATGTCGTGGCCGGGGTACACAAGCATGTAAATCACTCAACGACAGGTTGTGGTTCTATCCCCACACGAAGAAATTACAATATTTAATATTTTCAAATTAAAAAATGAAATATTTATTGTTTTCATTTCTTGCTCGGATAACAAGTAAAAGCTCGGTGTTGAGTTCAGCAACTTGACACGCAACACATCAAATACTTCGGAAAGTGGGGAACGGAGCGGAGTGTCTTAACACTAGGTTCCCAAGTTCCCTCTGCCTACCCTGCCATGTGCGGGATATAGCCTGAAGCTAGGAAAACAGACATATCCTGCATGAACCTAACGCTTACTTACCAGACAACAGGGAACATGATAGCACCACAGCACAGCATATCCACGAATATAAACAGAATACGCCAAGCGTTATGTTCCGCCGCGCCCTCTTCACTTTCAGCTATTATGATCTCCGCTACGTTCGCTACTACCTGAGAACAAATTCAAATATTTTATTCGAAATAAGAAGTTACAAGCGTCATTTCTTGAACGTCAAACAATTTACCACCAGTTCACTAAAATTGTAAAGCTACGGTATCAGACCTGAGAAGAACCGGCGCAAGAAATTTAACGGGACATAAGACATGTAATTTTTATAAATCAAATATTTACATCATATTATTTATAAGATAATAATACATATGAAATAGCATTGCATTCCCAAGGAGTAAAGTCGTTAGTTGGGTAATATAAAATGTTCAACACATAAACGTCTTTACACAATTTTCTTTAAGAGAAATCGAAAATTCTCGGACGTTTTCTGGGATCCTACTGTAAAAGCCTATAATTATAATTATCCCATGAAAAACTCGATGCAATAGAGTTAACGAAATGTACTAAGGTGATTTTTTTCAAGCACTCTATTACAAGACGATCTGTACTTATCAGTTAATATAACAATATATAGAAATAAAGCTTTTCTTTAAATAAGAAATTACTTAACTCTTTCTCAATGAATGAAATTTTTATTCAACACAAATTTATTCATCAATTGAAATACTAAACAAATTCAAACAAACAAACGCAAGGCTTTCTAATATTAGACCCCGGAACAGAAGTTACCTGCAATGGTATGACCACCATAAAGATTTTCTTATCACGGTCAGCCAGTATATGCTTTATGAAGTTCCAACCGGTTCCCACGAGCGCGATTGTTACAAACAAAACCGCTCCTTTTAATCTGATAACAACATTAACAAATTAAATTATATCATCACTTGTTTAGTAATAAATAAAAATAGCATTTGAGGCCTGTCATGCCACAGCGGCACAAGCGTGTGACTGTAAACTGCAGTTTGTGGGTTCGATCCCCATTCGACGAAATGAAATATTTAATATTTTTCAAATTAAATATTTAAAAATAGCATTTTTGATTTTCGCGATTGTTAGACATTTTTAATGAAACAATTTTAACCGGATTAGTCGCGTATATTGATTAATTAACATTTTTTGGAAACCTGACGTTTCCAACACTTTACAGTAGTCCGTGGTCAATAGGTCAAAGAATAAAGTAAAGGTATACAGTATCTACTATTTTCTAATATATAAAATAATACAAGGGCCTATTTTGTAGTTTTTTACACTTTAAATGGTATACAAATGTAGAAGTAAATAATGACACAGAAACGGACTTAAAATTATTCTAATAACATCTAGTATTTATACTTACAAATGTGTAATATAGTATAAAATCGCCCAAGCTGTGACATGTTCGCCTCTTGTTTGTATAAAATGATAATTAATGCCATGGAAAGCTAAAGACATGGCCTTTAAATATACAAGTACACACATTAATATGTGAATTCTGTATACTTTGTGTCTGCTTGTTTTTAATATAAACGTCCAGAATCCAGCACTTAAGAAGAATATCAGTGACATCATACTATATAAAGCCGGTAATGGCATTTCACCCGCCGATAAGAAATTACCATCATTGCTTTCGTAAATTTCAATCTAAAAATATATATAAATTGTTATTATACGAATTTGAATATACATTCTTATTGTAATAAAATAATAATAATTGTATAGATTAATGTTTTTTTTTTTTTCAAATTTAATAGTAGAGGACATCCTCATATCACATCCTTTAGTACTAATATGTACAAGAAAGTATTTTATTATCTCTTTGTATTGGAAACCATTTTTTTTAATATGATTACAGAATTTTTTTCCATCTTACCATAACATTGATAGGTGTTGGTTCCTCAGTATTTGCAGGACAATTATGGAAATATAAATTATAGAGACCCTCTTCCTTGTCTGACGCCACGTACATTGCAAACTAAAAATAAAAAATAAAATAATTTTTAGAATTACTTATGACGATTTGTTATTATTATCTATTCTACATTAAAATGTATTTGCACTTCATATATATTTAAAAATTACAAGATGAATTATCATACTAAAGTAAAACTAATAAAAACTGATACTTGAAAGCTTAGACTAAACTAGTGCCTTATTGAAACATAATTAGTTATCGCCGTATGATTTGGGCTTAGTATAGGATCACCCTGGTACTGATGGTGTCGTAAGAGGCGACTAAAGTACGAGTGGTAGAGTCACGTTATCAGCAACGACAACACGTATGGGCAGGCTCTACCGGATTATTACGGGTGGTAATAATCCGGTCGAGTCTGCCGGCATTTAAAACCAACGTTAAGTAGTGGCTTTGGTCACTGCGTTACGCATTGGGTAATGCCGGGTCCCGGTATCCATCCACCTTATAGACCGGCTTTGCACACGGGGCCGTGGGCGGTGATCACTTACCATCAGGTGACCCGTACACTCGTTTGCCGTGACTTTTCCATAAAAAAAGCTACACATATAATAGACATAAACTCACACTTGTATTATAGAAGTCGAAGTCACCGCGTGTCTCCTTGGTGATAGGCAGCACAGCGTACGAGCACTGAGGACCCAGCGACTGTCCTTTATCCTCCACTATAAAATAAAATTAAATATTCTCTTAATATATACACTTTTTGTATTATTCTTTACAAGTTTCTTTAACATCATGTTGTAACAAGAGTTGTGATGTAGCTTGTCAGTATTCTTGGACGGTTTCCTAGAGGTGAGGTTTCAAATCCAACTGTGCTCAAATTTTTATACATTTTTAAAATTAATCTTTTTAGTATTAATAAAACGAAGCCAAACTAAGGTTGTTTTTAAAGTAGACGGTCAAATATGATAGAAAATCTTGAGCATACATTATTACGCATTATTACGTTAATTTAGAGTAGGCGTCTGTCGTGGCGCAGCGGCACAAGCGCTGCCTGTAACCGACAGGTTCTGGGTTCAATCACCAGTCGAAGAAATGAAATATTTGATATATTCAATTTAAATATTTAATATTTTCATTTCTTTGCTCTGGTAATAAAGCAAAGCGCGGCGTTGAGTTCCGCCACTCAACATGCAATGCCTCAAATTCGGCGGAAAGTGGGGAACGGAAGTGGAAGAAGAGCCTACCCTGCCTTATGCGGGACACAGCGTGAAGTTAAAAACGTTAATTTAGACATTAATCCTTATATATTTAACATTAAATGTTATGCGTACCATTTTCATCCACAGATCGTCTTCGCCTATTGACAAACATATATTGTGAATGCCTTTTAGTGCGGTCAATCGGGATCATTGATCGGTTCTGATATAAATGTAGAGCGGAGACTTCACCTTCGCAAGTTATATTTATCCTGCAAATGTAAGAATGATTAGGGAAACCAAAAATTTGCTGCAACATGTAAATTGTGCAAGGATTTCACTTTTGAGTAGCGAAAAAAATGTTAAGCAATACTTTTTACTTTAATCATCATTAAATAGTCTCGTGTGAGATTACGTTATACATAATAGAAATGCGTTGTGCTTTAAATTTATATCTAGTTTTTGTAATTTACATTGATCAGAAATATTCATTGAATTATAAACTTATTTCTTATTTCTAATCATTTAAAAAAAATCAAATAAGAAAAATTATAATCGCGAGCCTTTTTTCTGTATTATTTCATACACATGAAGATTCAATTAGTAGTATATTAAATACAAGTAATTATGATTTATTTACATATAGCATTCGGCAGAGAGTAATATTTTCTAATTCGCAGTGGTCGTTACATACCAAATAAATAACAAAATATGATATGTATACAATATTTCCATGCCTACTTATTATTATGTAAATTATTTGACATTTTCAACAATATAAAGAAAAAAATATATTAAATAGAATGTTTTTCTTTAAATATTCAGGGTTTTAAGCAAAAATAACCAGATGTAACACACTTCGCCTCGCTTTTAACATTGCCCTATTATAAAATGATTATAGTTTTGTCTTTCCAGCCATCCATCCATGACCCTTTTGTAGTCCCCTGTTTGACATAGGCCAACTAGTATTCATCTACTACTATACAGAAAAATTTAATTATTGGAATTAAAATATATTATGTTTCATTGCTATTACATTTACATTTGGAAAGTTTCCAATTGCGCCACGACGACGTCAAAGCCATTAAAAAAATATAGTTAGTTAAAAGATAATTGATCAGCAAATTATAGCTTAACATTTTGTGTTCATTTTAACTGCTGATATTATGAAATTATTTGTAGTAAATAAACTCAACAGATTATAAAATCTTCTGAAGATAAATTATCTTAAGCCCATTACCTAAATAATATACACCACATATACGATTAGTTCGAACAACAAGATAATCAGTTAAAAACATACTGTTTTTATATAAAAGTTTCGCAATGCCTAATAAGAAGACTTCGCTACTGCGACTGCTACTAAAAAACGCCAAATGAGCCAATTTTAATGTAATTATTAAAGAGCAATGTCATCCTTACACCAAAGTTGCTAACGCTTAATCCTCATAAAGTAGGTATAAGCTTTGTACATTTTCTTAATTGTATATGAAATGAAAGATTAAAAAAGATAATAAAGAAAGATTTGCTGGTGGGTAAAAATATTTTACAGCTACATAATTATAAAAATACAAACTAATTTTTATTATTTGACTTTTCCAGCAAGTATGCGCCAGCATGTCCAGCCAAAAATGTTAAAAATATTGTGCAAAATGTATGTTACAAGAACCATTTCAGTTTACTTTTGAGCCCTTCATAGCTGGTAACCCAGTTAGTCTATCTGTATGAAATTTACCACATCTGTTAAAACCTCCCACACTAAAATTTTTATAAAATTACAACAATTAAATTTTATATGTTATTGATATATTCATGATTAAAACATAGCTTTTTCTGACTTAATCAATCGCTCATCAAAAACCTTTAAGTTAAATGACCTTCAAACTTGATATTTAGTACTAAGGTAAACTATTATACATAAAAATAACAAAGTATGCATTATTATTAGAAGTAATTTCTTTACAAAGAGTAATAGTATCCCATCAAAAAGTAGAATGTGAAATAAGAGCCCAAATAAATCAAATTTCTGTGGCTGTGGCCTTTAATTGAAAAAATAGTTTTTAGATGTTTAAACTATAGCTTGTTACACTACATTTATATACTACATATTACATAATATATACATTATCAAAATAAAAGTAAGGGGGTCTGAAAGATGACATCAGAATATCTAGAAAGCCCCTTAGCACATATTACCTACTAATGAATGACCAAATAACACAGTATATTGGGTAATTACCTCAGATTTTCAAAGTCCATTTTCAAGAAAACTATAGCAGGATGATGTGGTGATAGCAGAGAACTGCTTTTTTCAACACCCTTTAAAATGCATGTATCAGAGTGCACTTCAAGATAAGGATTGATTGCATCATTTACAGTTCGGTCTAATGTGAAACCATACTGTAGGGAAAACATTATAGTATTATTTTTTATGTATAGTAATGTCATAGTTCTTTTTTATACTGTATTTCCATGTATAGTGTGGTAGGCTACTGGTTACTATTCACACTATTGTTCCCTTTAGTTTTGACAAATATTTGTGTCCTTTCATATGAACAAGGAAATGAAAATAAGTCATTAATTCCCTCAACTGAGAATTGCAGGAAATCAACAATGCATAAAATTTTACTTAGCTTCACGCTGTATCCCGCACAAGGCAGGGTAGGCAGAGGGAACCCGGGAACCTGGTGTTAAGACA
>JAXGGP010000028.1:6823810-6838535 GCA_035584415.1 Eueides aliphera
GGGGTGTCTTAACACCAGGTTCCCGGGTTCCCTCTGCCTACCCTGCCTTGTGCGGGATAAAGCGTGAAGCTAAGTAACATTGAATTTTATTAAATATAGTTCAAGTTATTCGGAATTGCATTTTATCGAATCACTCTATAAACTTAAAGTACCTACAAATTTTGATAACACGACTATCGCGAATACATTCAAATTACGGGACAAAGGCTTTACTATTACTACAAAAATATATCTTATACCTATCGATTATAACATACCTGATTATTGAGTTACCTCAGCTCCAACGCTGTGTTTAGCTTCTGCGATAGGACAGAACAATGATGAATAACGTGGGAAACGGTATTACACCTCCCAAATACGTACAATAAATGTGTAACCGAATTAATATGTAAATCATAATTACAGATTTCTGTAATGAGCTGCGTCTCGAGAGTTGAAGCGATCGCTTAGAGATTATTTTTTTAAAGAAGTAGCAATATTTTAAAGCAACTGCCCTTTGAAAGATAGGGGTGATTAACAATTTCCTCTTAGTGCGGTGCCACCCACCGTTTACAGACAGTTGCCATCAATGCACGTCTTGTCAATAATAATAGAGTTTCATTGGAAAGGAATATATTAATATAATTGGCTCATGTTAAAGGGTTGGTTCTTATAATTTGAAGCCATTGTGAAATATCTTCTGTTATGATTAAAGACCTGTCGTGGCGCAGGGGTACAAGTATGTGACTGCAAACACGACAGGTTGTTGGTTCGATCCCCACAATCCGAGCAAATGGAATATTTAATATTTTTAATTAAAATATTTAATGTTTTTATTTATTCGGTATTCCCGGTAACAAGGCAAAGCGCGTCGTTGACTTCCGCCACTCAAAACCCTATGTTTCAAGTTCGAAAAGAACGGAACGTAGTGTTTTAAAACTAGGTTCCCTACTTCTCTTTGTCTTCTTTGGCATTTAAATCATCAATTGCCAATAAACAGAAATATATACAAATTTTCTTTGTCAGACGAATTGTGCGCTCAAGAGGTCATAACAACGGAACTAATAGACGGTACACCTCTTGACAAGTTGTTCGACGCGGAGTACGAAGTGCGTCAGCACATTGCGTACATGATAATGCAACTGTGTCTGCGAGAGATGTTCGTGTTGCGATGTATGCAGACCGATCCTAACTGGGCTAATTTCTTTTACAACACAGACAACAAACAGGTTAGTATGTTTTTTTATACTTTCAAATACTGCGAGAGAAAGCGCGGCGCTAAGTCTGAAGTTTAGGCGAAAAAAGGTGAACATGATATGTGGAGAACGGAAGTGGAAGGGGGTGTCTTAGCACCAGGTTCCCGGGTTCCCTTTGCCTATCCTGCCTTGTGCGGGATACAGCGTGAAGCTAAAAAAAAAAGAGATGTGGGAGGAATCGCACTACAAAATAGTAAAAATAATTTTTGTTAGAGCGCATAGCAGAGTAGGCAGGGGAAACTTGGGAATCTAGTGTTAAAACACTCCGTCTCATTTTTCCCGAATTTGAGGCATTGCGTGTGAGTGAGTGTCGAAACTCAACGCCGCGCTTTGCTTTGTAACAAGTTATAGTTAACAAATGAAAATGTTAAATATTTTATTGGAAAATATTACATATTAAATTTTCTCGAATGATGGTTGAATCCATAACCTGCCACGACTGACGATGACGAGACGACGTCTTATACTTATGAATTTAATATTACAACCTATACCTAACCTTCATGAGGAGCAGGTTTACAACAGAGTCCAGTCACGGATCATATTAGACCAGCCATTACAATTGTACATACATTATATGCGGTAATTGCTACTAACTACTTAATACGGCACGGCAGCCGTCCAGTTAGCCATTGAAAATAGAAATTTGATTGGCGTTTGTTCAGATATTTTAGTTTACAATACGGCTACACGTTACCTACGTTTGAAATATTTTATGAGAATAAAATGAACGTCTACTGTCTGACTGTCTATTATTATTGCTCCAATCGAAGCCTATAGATAATTGATCACAGATTACATCGTGGTCTACTGCGCTATAGTTTAACTTATATTGTTTTAGTTTTAATATGTATTAAAAAAACCTTTTTTCTTTTAAAGAAAAATATACTAGATATTTGTTCCACGTTTTATAAATTAATTATCGTTCATCACAAAGTTACAAAATTAAGTAATGGCTATCTATCACTAAAAGCTTTTCAGTACCATTAGTTGGGACGCGGGTATGTGAATCTAATAAAATTATATTTCAGCCAGAGTGTATGGCTTTTATAATTTAATTTCGCAGCCTCAAACAACTTTAGTCCTTTTTAATATAGATTGCGGTCAATTAATGGAACTATAGAGATAATAATGTCATCCTGTGTAAAGTTTAGCTTTACTGTTACTATTAATTTCATTTTGGAATGGCGAATGCATTTTTTGTAAAGGAGAGAGACCGAAGTGTTTTGAAATAATACTGATTTACTAACCATTCAAATTTACTAATCATTATTTAATGTTCATAGCTTATTCTCCTGGATTTTGGCGCAACACGTGAATATTCCAAGGAGTTCATGGATCAGTACATAGAAATTATAAATGCGGCATCAGAGAATGACCGGGACGCCATCTTGCGTATGTCGCGAGACATGAAATTCCTTACCGGATATGAGTCGAAGGTATATTTTTTATTTCTTGCAATACTTTTAATAATTTTTTATTTTTTTTTAATAATCGTAAAAAAGTAAAGCTATAGATGTAACATATACAGATAAGACACTCCGTTTCACATGTTTCATCGCAGAATTCAACTCAAAAACTCTTTCTTACCAAAATAGGGAGATAATGGATGAATTAACATATACTATTATTTCTGTACTGAGGCCTGTCGTGGCGCAGCGGCACAAGCGTTTGACTGTAACCGACAGGTTTCAAGTTCGGTCCCCAGTCGAAAAGAAATTGTAATGTTTTCCTATAGAAATAATTTGTTTAATATTGATTTTTTTCTTTTTGTTGGCTCATTTATATAAAAATACATTTACTTATTTTCAATAATTAACATTAACATGTGCTGCGTGGTAGATTATGGCGGGGCAATAGAAAAACATACACCTTGTAAACCTAAAATTTATGAATAAAAAATATTATTATTATTAATTAAAATTCAACTTGACAGATAATGGAAGACACACACGTGGACACAGTGCTCATAATGGGCGAAGTATTCACTAGGGAAGGTACTGGGGAGTTTGATTTCGGTGCGCAACTTACCACTCGACGTATACAGGCGTTAATACCTACGATTTTGACACACAGACTGTGTCCGCCTCCAGAAGAAATATACTCCCTGCATAGGAAACTATCTGGAGTCTTCCTTTTATGTTCAAAATTAAAGGTCAAATTGAATTGTCGTGATATGTTCCAAGAGATATACCAACAGTATAAGTCTCAGTAGCGTGAATCAGGGACTTTATACATATATTAGATACTAACTAAATAATCCAATCTTACCTCTTAAATTGTGTTATTAATAATTGTGAATGATATTTAAGTGATGTACATTTTTAAATAACTTGTAATTATTTTGCTATATATAGTTTATATGGAGCATAAAAGGGACATGATCAACATTTGACAAGAAATTGCCTTATATAGAAGTTAGATATACGTTTTTGAATATGTATATTTATATCTATTTCTAGAACAAACTTTGGCATAAGATTTTCCAATTGATCGTGCTTTTAGGTACGGCTTTGTTTATAAACATGTAATCAGTGTCATGCTTACATTTTATACAATAACATTTCTACGCAGTATGCTTATATACAGAAACTACTACCCTAAAGAACTAATATAATAATAAGAACATATATTTTATTTAATATAAATAAATTATTAAATGTACATTCTTTATACTTTAATAAATTCACTAAATAGAAAAGAAGTCTTTATATTTTGAAACCTATGTGACCCAAGTATTTTAACAATTAACATACACATATATGCCGTCTGGCTGAATAGCCACTGTCGTTCAATATCCACTCGAGCGAATTAATTATTTTTCTAGTTTCGTTCGGGTAACAAGACAAATTGCGCGGTCGAGATCCGCCAATACGTAATATAGTGTAAACTTGACGCAAAATAGGAAACTAAATTTTTAAATATTAGCCTTAGGTGACTATCCTGTATGCAAAGCTAACGACAAATGTAAAGTCGTCTTTGTTAACAGTAGTCACTTCTTATTCTTCAAATCAAATACGGTTAGTTGATAATAATAACTGGTTAAATATGTTCAATTTAACTTTTATATAGATAATTCGGATAAAAAGGAGCATAAGTACAATATGTGGACGCATAGAAGGGTTGAAATGAAACTTAAGACACGCAGTCTAACGATATATGTATTTATATTTCATTTGAAAATTTAAAGTAGTGTAACAGCACGCTTGATTATTGATTTAAATAAAAAGCAACAAACAAAATAAATGTGCGCTAAAAAAGTTCATGGAGGCATTGTCATCCTTGATAGTCACCATCGAGTTTATCTTGAGTGAATTCTTGGAGGTGAACCAACACTATAAACATGTTGTTGAATTTGATGATTCCGCAGAAAACGTTTCGTAGCAAATCTTTTTAATAAGTCGAAGAATAGAAAAATTCTTGTTTTGTACTTTTATGCAGTCGGGGTTGTGTTCCTTTTTTATTATTTCTCATTTTCTTTCGCGGCTATCTGTTGCGACACTCAACACCCAGTCACTTTGGCGGAAAGTAGTTAGACGTGGATTGTGTTAATTTTCACACATTTTAAATGAAACAATTTTAACATTTTTGGGAATTTGTCATTTCGAACACTTTACAGTAGTCCGTGATCACGGGTAGACAATAAAATGAAATAAAATAGTAAATATTAATCAATATACGCGATTAATCCGGTTAAAATTGATTTATTTAAAATGTGTAACAATCGATAGAAACAAAGATGCTATTAATTTTCATACATCTTCGATCTATCACTAATATATATTATTGTGATTGTAACAAAAATGATTAATTTATACTTTTGACTGTTTTTTTTTTCACTTATTTCAGTAAAATCTTCGTCTTTATACATAATAATAAATAATTATTTTCGTGTATATTTTATTGTCAATCCTATTTTTACTGAACACATAACTACCTAACTTCTCATCGACATTAAAGAGGTATAAATAATACAAAATAAGAAGTGAGTATTTGAAATATATTTAAATTTATCAGCGTTTTCAGTACTTAGGCTATTGTGATCTAATATTTTAGTTAAGTATATCTAAAGAAATGCAACACTTAAGTAACTTCTATGTAATACGCAAGTTTTATATATTATAACGTAATTACCTTGCGACTGTACTATCCGATATATCCTTATAGTTATATAATCTACAGGGTGCTACATTCCTCTCTGCAAAAACAAGTTAAATATAAATGAACTACGTTAGTGTTTTTAGCAAAGTGCACGTTAACTAAATAGAAATTCTTAAGTAAAATTAAATTGGCATTTTTAAAAGAAAATTAACACACTGTGCAGTAAAATCTTGATATTTTAAACTATAAAGAATAAATTTTGCTTAAAAGAGTGATGAGGCATGTCAAAAATCAAAGAGGGTATAATCATTATAATCTAATTATTTAAAAATTACAATTATAACAATGATACAATACATTCAATAAGTTTTTTCTAGTCAATGTTACAAATACATTAAAGCATCGAATTGTATAAACGAGACACAAAATTCGTTTTAGTATAAGTATTAGACTATAAGTTGTACATTTCAATCTGTCTAATATGCACTAATAACAACAAACATAGTGTGAGTATGTAACAGCTACGGTTCAAGAACTACGGTAAAAATGTGTTAAGTTTCCATTAAAGGACAATAATTTATAGGTAAATCATGTTTTAAGGTTGGTCAATAAATCAATCAATATGTAAATACAAACTAGAAATATATTCACTACACAAATACTGTGCTAGGTTGTACCTACTTAATAACTACAATTAAACAAATTCTAACGTCAACGAGCGTGTAGTTATATAATAAAATGACAAAATATCCATCACGAGTGCTCGACAGAGCAAATAGTATTTTGAAGCTGGGGCTATGGGACCATTCGACCATATTTGGTAGTAATAAGAAGGTAGTAACACCGTGTACAGCCCAAGTATAACAGTACCGCCGCTAAATATGTCCTTAAAAAGTGTTTACATGAGACGCGCTTAAAGAATTAAAAGCAATATTAACTTCCTTCTTTTTATGTTGGTCGAAGTTCAATACTTATGTAGGTATATAGAAAACATATAAACAGTACAAGAATTTAGGCCACAATGAACCAACGGGCGTTACATATCGATGTGTACAAACAATTTAACGAATGTAGTTCCGTTTTATATTCACTACATAGTAATGTGTATAATATTACAAAATGTAGTACTTTGATATTTAATTGTGCATAGAACAAGCTTGTTTGGATTTATCCAATTGTCTTCAACCAACACGCTAACTAGTCTTACAATCTTTTTCTATATCTAAGAAGGTAATGTGGTGGCCATTAACCACTAGTATGTAAATAATTATTTAATTTGCTAGACATATATATACAACACTCACATTTACATGACCGCTTCCCACTCCATAATTTTGTTTTATAAGAAAAACTATTATTTGTCGAAATATTACTAAAGGTATTGTAATAATTACCTATATTGAGTATTCTTTTGAGATATTTAAATAACACAATAAAGTTCTCGTACAAAATTCATATGTATTTATTATCAATGAATGAATATAGAATTGACGTGGTTGCTTATTTGTTCCACGATTTTATTGTAATATACTTAAGTGCAAATCAGAGAACATGCTATTTTTGAATTACGTCAAAATGCCTCACAGTTAATATAACATTTCGACATCGTACCTTTTGTTTTAGTATATCAGTATTTAATACTTAGGACAAACTATTGCTGTGCATTTTTAACAAATTGCGCTTGGTTTTAACAATTTTTAACTTCGATCAAGATTAACGTTTTACAGCTTTGGATTTGAAATTTTTAGCAAGATAAATGTAATTAAATGTTAAATAAATTTCGTATTTTTATAAAAGCTTTAGACTTTATGTATACTATCAACTTGATTTTATTTTATTCAGGTACATTTATTACAACTTTAATAAAAGTAGATATTTATGAATCCATTACTTAATGAAGTTAAAACTAATTTATGCTACCTTTAATTGTTGCATTTAATTTTATATAAAAGTCCATAATAACTGATGTAAGATTCGATATTTTGAAGTATGTCATTTATTGATGTGTGAGAAACGGCCGTACTTTTGTTGATGATTGTAAACAAATACTTATAAGGTAACAACTAAAACAATAATACAAAAGTTCTCACAACATTTATATAAGAACCAACGTGGAACCGATACTTTTACTAATGAGAATGAATTTTATAAATTCTGCAACATACATCGACTTATGGATTCAACAATATGTATTTTCAGTCGATGCAATAGGCCTAAGCATTGGATTCTTTTAGATCGGTCAGCCTGGCGAGTTGTGCAGGTTCAAGTTCATCGGGTATGGAGGCGCGGCCGGCTCGGGGGGCAGCGGGAGGGGACTGAGGGGCGGTGGGGGGTCCGGATGCTACAGAGGCTCCCGTTGACTCTCCCTCGGAGGCAGTCGAGCTCGACGCCGGGTGCGGGGCAGAGTCAGCGTGGCCCTCCTCGGAATCTCGCAAACAGACTGCTGTTTGCTCGGAAAGGGAGGATTCCTCATCTTCGTTGTCTTCAAGGCGATCAGGCTCCTCCTGTGGAGGCTCGGGCTGGGAATCACGCTCGGGCGCGGTCTCCGGAGGAGGGAAGGGCTGCTCGGGCTCCTCCATCATGGGTGTGGCGGCAGTGATAACTATTTGTGCCACGCCGAGCCCACAATCTTCATTTGTGATTTCAACTTGTGGAGGCGCAGGCTTCGGCTTTGGGGCGGGGGGCAGCTCCTCCACCTCCTGACAACGATAAGTCTTTTATTTCTATTTGAGTGCAGTAGAAGATTGTTGCCGACTAAAATTTTATTGTAAAATCTTTACTAAACAAAGGTAACATTAAAAAAATAAAAATCCTTAGTAACCTTTAGGTAAGATGGTTATATTTGCATATTACCTGTACGCTTATTATTAAGTATAAAAAGCCGAAAATCATGCATAAAGCCAAACATGCTGATGATCGTGTGTCAGGAACTACATATGATATATCATAGGTATCTCTATATCATAAAGAAACCCTAAATAATTACATAAGATAGGCCGAATTCAAAGTGCACATCTAAAAAAAGTTAAAATAATTATTAGAAACATAAAATCGTTATGCATTTTTTCTTACCTTTAATTGATTTATACTAACTACTTACAGTTTAATATGTTTACCTATGTGTTTTACGTGATGCTACACGATAGCACGTGATAGCAAACCAAAAAATATACAGTTGTGCTACATATCAATTGTCAAAATTTAAGCCGATTCCAAATAGCAAAAGCGGTGTAACATCAAGCACAAATATGTGACCTTCACCTGACGATCGGCCACAAATATCTTACATTTATAGTCACTAAAATAGATTAGGCATGAAAATACTAGAAGGCTAAACGCGAGCAAATTATGATAGACCATACAACTTTTGTCGTGATGATGAAAAATATGACAATCTTGCAAAGTATTTGGTGAGCAGCCGCAGATGAATATATCGGATTTCTGGTAATAAAATAAACTAGAAATAAAAATTGATGAAGCCGACATTATCGATTTTGTGCCCGATCGCATTTAAACAAAGCTTATATCTTGTTGAACTAGAGACGTCTACAAGCTCTTACTGTCACATTTTGACAATGCGCCACAACCAAGCGAACCTAGACAATAACGATGTAAAAGTATTTTCTAAATAAGAGCCAAACCTCCTCCTCAAAAATTTCACCAACAACCTCATCAACTGAAGCATGAAAAAGAATTTGTTTATTATTACAATAATCACATAGCTTTTTTACACATTTTACAAAACTAGTTAAAAATGTTATCTACTTTTTTTAATGTTATCACAATACAGTCGTATAAAATACTCAACAAAGACGCACTCTTCTTGAATTTTGATAGTTTTATATATATCCAAATTTAAGTACTATTTTGTACATCATATTGTATCATTAGTACAAAAAAAACTGATGTTAATTATTTGAATTAAGAATACAAGAAAACCACGTTCATCCAGAACACAATAAAAAATAGAATTCAAGTAACTAATTAAGTTTGTTTGTTTGTTTACTTTCTTTCTTTCGTGTCTTCTAAGGAAATTCGCCGCATACTTACCAACGATAGTAACGGGAGGAGGTACCGAGGGTGGCGCTGTGAATTGAGTATCATACTGCTCATGTTGGTTTCTAGTCAGTTCTAGGTTAAAGCTGAAGTCGGGCTGGCTGTCCATAGAGTCACCCATGTCCGCTGGCGGAGGCGGAGGCGGGTCCGCAGGTGGAGCGGCATTCTTAGTATTGTTGTTCTCAGTGACGATCACTGGGCAGCGTCCAAGGAGATGAAATAATTGAACCATCGAATACGTTCAGACAGATGGAAGAGCGTGCAAGTTCATTAGGTGAAAGATCAGACACAAGAAGATATCACTTGCAGTAAACGGTATACAAACACCTATATAGCATTTTAATAAATTGGACGTGATATTTCGCTGAAATGTATTACCGGCGTTATAGTTTTCTATAAATGTTGTTTTTCTAATATTTCAAATGAATTTAACAGCTGTTACCGATATATTTTAGCTGTACCGATAATGTCACACTTATTGTTTTTATGCAATTATGATTAGGTTAATGGTTAAAATAAAATTAAAAAATAATGAATATTTTTATGGTGTACTTAATATATCTAAGGGGAAAATAGATATATTTCTTTGAAAATTCTATTTTATCATCGTGCAAGTTATCATGCATTTATGGCAATGTAAAATGAACCCTATGATATATAACTTATGTTTTACCTACCAACAACTATATTACCTTATAATCGTGCGTTACAATACTGTCAAACAAATTTAAAAATCATGCCAATTGGGAATGAATTCGACAACCAATAACCCAATCAGCCAAAGCTAGCTATCGCGAAACAACTTTACGTAATATTGGCGTTCTATATTTACAACAAATATGTTAATTTGCGTACAAAATAGTACAAAACATCAGCGAAATAGATCCGCACACAGACAACTTCACATCAATTTTTTTCTCAACAAAACATCAACTTCTAAAATAGACAATCTGCTTAGCTTATGAAGTTGCCAAGGCACGAAACAATAGTGCAAAGAAGAAAGGAAACAGAAAAAAGTGAAAAACAAACAAAAAAAATATCGTATACTTACTCTCATCATTGAATGCGCCTGATGGTGATTCAGGGGGTGAAGCAAATACAGGAGGAGCAGAGTCTGGTGGAGTCCAGTCGTCTTCACCTCCGCTTAGAGGTTCGCCGTTCTAAAGGAATAAAAACGGTGTTCGAAAGTTATTCGTACTATGTAACTTACATACATTAATATTGAAAGAAACTTTATAAGCTTACCTCATCGCACTCATCGACAATAAGAGATGGAAAGTTACCAATAACCCCATTGGCCTCTCCGCGCCACCAACCATCATCAACACCATGTGCGTCACGCGAAACTATGCGAATTATCTAAACAATACATAGAAAATTTAAAAAAAATATTTAATCATCATTTTAATATAAGCTTGAGTTTAGAGACAAACCTGTCCTTCTTCAAGAGTAAGTTCATCTGCTTCCCCTTCGTAATCATATAAAGAAAAACAGTATCCAAGAGTTGGTAATTCTTCAGGCTTTATCTCAATGTTGATTTCCGGTTCAGCATCTGGTAATTCTTCGAATTTCTGCTCTTCGGGCTTAGTTGTAGGAGCAGAAATGACAGATATTTGATCTGGAGATTGAACAACATCGGCATCTTCACCTTCCACTGTATAATCCACAGATGAAAAAGATATTTGTGAAACCAAACCTGGCTGACTGGTTGCCTAAAAACAAAACAAATTAATAAGAAAATTGTTTATAGAAATTCCACATATCCTAGGAAGAGATCGCATCTCCATTACATTTATCTTTCTTTTACTTCTCTTCTAACGTGTTGCATCGCATTGATGCAACACATTAGAAGAGAACAACTAAGGCTAAGACACCTTTAATTCAGTTACCAGCAGTAATACCCATTTCGTATCTTTCGTTTCTACTAAGCATAGTTCACAGATATACTCACTAAATTTACCGAAATAGTAACTTTCCCAATGCAACGTAGTACATTTAGGAAGTGGAAACGTCTGCGATTCGGGGATTCTGGTGATTGTGTAGTTGAAAATGAATTTGTGTAGTTGATGATCCTACTGTATCTCTTTGATGTGGTTATATATAATAATAATAATAAAGCCTTTATTTCAGAGAAATTACATTATTTTTTAAATAGTTGTTAATTTTAATGATATCGACAACTTCCTCTGTGTGCCTAGTTTGGCAAAGACCTCCTCCAAACTCTTCCACATATATTTTTATATTTCCTGGTATATTCTTTATTTCATCCTCCCTACGCCTATCTTGCCTTCCCCTTTTTCTATTTTTATCTCTTGGGTATCAAAGCAGGATAGTTTTATTCAACTTTTCGATACCTCTTAAAATATGCCTAGTCCATTGCCAGTTAAGCCTTTTTACAGATACTACACATAGTAGGTACTAGATACAACCGCTATTTTTGGAATATTCTTTATTGTCATGTGATGATTTTTATGTAGTTTATTGATACTTAACATACTTCGTTCTATTGCATGTTTGTTTGTACATGTTTGAAGTATTCTTAGATGAGCTTTTGTAAGAGACCAGGTTTGACAATCGTATGTGAAGATAGGCAGTATACAACTGTTATAAAGTTTATTTTTATGGAAGATCTTTATATTCTGATTCTTCATTATCTCTCTTAATCCATAGTGTATTTTCCAAGCTTTTCCAATTCTTATATCAACCTCTTTTGACATTAAGTCCTCACAAGAAATTAATTGACCTAGTAAAGTCAGTTATAGAAGATATGTAGTGTGGTATATGATCAGCTCCAAATGAACATACTGAGGCCGGATGGTTCGGTGATATTGTCAAAAAGTAAGCTCCCTTGATATCAGCCACTTGCCACCAAAATACTGCTATGTAACCCACAAAGCAGTTTCAGCTAACGGTGTGACAGCGAGAAAACTCGTTCAACATCTTTAGACCTTATCACTTAGCTTAGCTTAGCTTAGCTTATTATTTACAACCTTTTTACACACACTTACAAACTTATAAAAAAAATACCTGTTCTCGTTCGACATCTAGGTAATTATGGGGCACGTAACCTTCTTCACCGCGATAGTTACGTGCTCTAAGCCAACCATCCCCATCACCTTCACCAACTACTTCTAGTTGCTCACTCTCAATTATAGATAGCTCATCAGGATTCTGGGCCTAATAATGTGATTAAAAATATTTGTAGTTGCTTATATAAAATATATATTGTTTCTGTATAATTGAACACTATAAAAACACACGCATTACAAAAGTGCTGTACTTACTGTGTAAGAGTACAAAGCAGTGCATTTATACAAAGGCGGAGCTGGAGGCTCTGTGGCTTGTGGAGGTGCAGGTTCAGTTTCTGATTCACCCCAATTTACTTGTGTGGGGTCATCCCAACCAACAGTAAGCTGTTCAATGCGCATGCGCTCTTCTTCCAGAGCAGCTAAATTATATTAAAATTATTAAGTTTTTTATATAACATATATTAGAAATTTTGACATATTAAATAATTACTGAACATGTATATAATATTTAAAAATGTTTTACTACAATAAATACCATCAACATCTTCTTCATGTTCATCTTCGTTTTGAGATCCAGATGTGGTGCGCTGATGACCAGAAGTGCTAGCAACAGCTGAAGTGGTAGGTATTTCTCCTTCTGTGTTATCACTATCATAGAAAGAATCTGAGCTAGGCTGATCCTGTATAAAGAAATAAATTAAATTAATAATGAGAAAATTGTATAACTTTATAATTCATAAGTATTAAGATTGTGAAATGTACAGCTGCTCCTGATGCATCAGTACGAACACTGAGCAGGCTGCTACTTCTTGGTAAGGTGTCTTGAACAGCAAGCAAATCGACTTCCTTCAACCATTCATCTACGGGTGCACCGCTGTTTCTTAGGCAATCTAGTCTGGCTTCGTATTTTGCTTTGGAAGTTTCAGAGCGGCGGATGTTTGATTTTAACTCATCCATTCGCACCTCAAGTTCAGGCCCATTGGGGTCATTGGGATCAACCTGAATTTTAAGTAAGACGGTAAAAATAAGCAAATATAAAAAAGAATCATAGATATAAATATAGTGAAATCCTATATATACCTTTTGACCTGCATCTCGCATTGCTTGGTAAAGATGTAGTTTACGTACAGCATCCCTAACTAGAGCTGTTTCTCTAACTACACGAGTAGCCCATCTACGAGCCTCTTGTGCAAGTGTTTGTGAAACAGCGTCATGTTCCATTGTTACCGTATCAATAGGATCATTATCACATGGTTCGAAGTCGTACTAAAAATATATGGATTTTATACTATTATAGTCCTAATCGTAATAAAAATGTTTTTGCAAATTAAAACTCTTTTGCGTATTATTATACCTGAATGTGTTGCTTTAGAACAGGATAATACAGATAGAGACACTGTAAATTATATTCTCGAGTAAGTTGTTGCGCTTGATCTCTTATTTTTCCAAATGAATGTTGAGTGGCTGAACATGTTAGTAGTTCAGTACGGCCCATTAATGTAATAAACTCAGAAACCTTTTCGTAAACAGCAGATTCCATACTTTGCATACATGTTTGCAATTCAACAAGAAAATAGCGGTTCTAAAATAAATATTAAATATTATAATTTACAAGAAAATTTATAATAATTATTTTTAAATATTTTACTATACTAGGTACGTACTTGATGAGCGTTGGCAGCAGAGATGCTTAATAAATAATCATTTCTCGCTCCAGTCGACTTTTCTTCCAGTTGGTCCCTGCGTGATGACACTTTTGCACTGTTTTTTTGCAATGATGTAATAGATTGAAAGAATGATCCCTTCTTCTTCTTTAATCTAAATTATGATAACGAAAAAAAATCAATTTCCTGTATCAAACAAACACAGCTATCGTTAGATTGTTCACATGAACTTACTTTTCCTCAATATCTTTAGCCTTATCTCTAACATCATGAGCAGTATGTTCTTCATCAAAATATAGCTTCTTGGTTTTATCCACATCCGAAACTGTTAATTGCAACTCTTTATGTGCTTGAGCCAAGGAATCAGTACACTGTAGTCAAGAAAAAGAAAAATCGTTGTAATTTATACATAACTAGTTGTGCCCGCGACTTCGTGCGCGTGGAATTGTTATTTTGGGCATCATATATATTTTTGCAAAAGACTTTGTCCGCGTTATTTTCTGTTATTATTGTAATTAAGTGATGTCAAAGACAATTTTGTTCACAATTAAATACTCTTAATAAACAACACATTTATTTAGATAAAGATTAATGTTATTACGTTGATACAACTCTTAACAAATAACACTAATCTCGACCA
>JAXGGP010000028.1:6841494-6854322 GCA_035584415.1 Eueides aliphera
AAATTCGAACCAGTAGTTCCTGAGATTAGCGCGTTCAAACAAACAAACTCTTCAGCTTTATATATTAGTATAGATAACGATCACGTTTTTACGTTTTACAAATTACAGAAAAATAGAGGTTTATTATTCAAGCAATATTAAGCAATTTAGTTTCATTCCTTATTCAATTAAATGATTTTTATACTTTTTCTTTATATATACATAAATTGCGTTTTATGGCATGTCAAAAATATGGCTGTTTTAGAAGATATTCCAGTTACAAAATATAAAAGCAGAGCAATCGTCGCGTCGAGTGTATTACGCCGTACGACTCACGGGCAACTAATTATATTATTTATTTTAAAGCGCTTTAACTTGAGAACCTACTCTCTAGTCCACTTGCTTAGAAAGAAATATATAATTAATTATTTCCATTCTATAATGCGGGCGGAGCAAAAACTATTAATAATATAAAACTAGTAATAATATAATACTAGTAACAATATAAAGAAGCAATTTTATATCATAAAATCCCCTAACCTGCTATTTGCGGGATAAAGAGCAATAGCCAAACATATTTAACCCTACTATTTTATAGATACTATAAATAAATTCCCTTAAATCATTTATCTAACCAGACCTAAGCGGAAAAGTAAGCTCGTAGAGTATTCATACTGAGTGTGCTTTACAATTCGATATCATTTTGTTAAATTAAGATATAATTTATGTATGCATCGTACGAATCTCGAATATATAATCGCAAATAATAATAATATCGCAAGTTACGAGCGAAAGGAAAGGAATACCTGTAGTACTTATTGTCTATGCTACTGTTATGAAGCGCGCTAAATTTAGTAGGTAATGGTTTTCTTGTTGAATATTCATTCTATTAAAGGAGACTATAGAAGAAAAACGAAGACTTAAAGAAGGTCACGATGAAGTGATAAAAATGTTGCAAAAATAGAAGAGTTTGTGAGCTTTTACGTCAACGGTTACATTTATGAAAAATGCTTGTACCCAGTAGGGAACGAACATTTCAAGCCGGGACGTGTTGCTAGTTTTTTATCGGTTCATATTTAGTACTTTTATTACTTTTTAAAACTTTTAGTTTTTATTAATTAGTGAAACTTTTGTATTTCCCATACCGTAAGGATAAAAATAGATGTTTCTTATCAGTTACACATGCAACTAGCAACGAACATAACCGAGGCAGAAAAAAGCACTTTGATATCAAAAACGCGAGAGAGACTTCTTTGATCATAACTCGATGTGTACCTAATAGCGTAAGTGCTAAAGTTACATGTCATTATTTTACGTTGCTAGTCAATTTCAATTGTAACAGTAACTTGTACAGAATAAAAAGTAATAAGGAACTCCTAAGTATATTTTAGGAAGCCTTATAGGATCATTGTCCGGCTACCAAGACTTGAGATTGCCTTGAGGTGTCAAGCTCATTTAAAAGGTTAAAACGATTTCTAAGAGTTAAGAGTAAATAACGTTTGATAATAGACATAGATACTATAGTATGTATAATAAGTAATTATAACCATAAAAAATAAAAGGTGTGTAGAGCATGAATAAGAACAATAATAAGACTAATATAGAAATAATAAATATTACTCCGTATATAATAAACCAAATACTATAATATATTGTTATTATAATAAAATTGTAAAAAAAATATATAGTGACAGCGTATGCACATAACAAATCTAAGTAATATAGGCTTTAAATTTCTACTTCTTTGCATAATTCCGCTACGTCTGGGAATAACAGTGTTTTTAATTATAGAACGTAGAAATGAAAATATTAAATACTCAATTTCCTAGAGTAGGAATCAAACCTTCGACCTGTCTCGTTTACAGTCGAACGCTTGTGCCCCTGTGCTACGACAGGCCAAAATTATACTTACTTAGAAAAATAATTAAAAAAATTTCCTAAGGGTGTTTTCCCTTAGTAATAAAATATATATTTATAACTACTAGCACGATATTCTCGATCACCTTTTCTTCCAGCTTGCACTCGAACAATCAATATCAATTTGCTACGTTAACAACTATTTTACAAAAAAAATGTACAGAGAAAAAAGTATTTTGTAGAATAGAGAGAAATGTTGGCAAATAAACAAGCACGAAAACTAAAAGACTGTGACACTGTCATTGAAAATTCTAAGCTCAATATTTTACATTGACTCTACTCTATAAATATCAACAACCAAAAAAAAAACAAAAAATACAAATAGAAAGATTTACTTATAAATATAATTTAAATCACAACATTTTAAATCACAAGAGTTTATATAAAAGTGCAATATAACTTTAACTTACTTTCTTTGCGACATTAAGCTTGTGTTGTCGAAGAACTTTTGCCTCGTCAGCAATTTGCTGCTGAAACACCTCTACTGCTGCCAATCTAGCTCTGGCTAATTTCTCGTTTTCCTCCAAAACCGTGCGCCAAACGTTCCACAAATTCCTATTAGAATCAATACAAAATCGAATCATTAATTATATTTATAAAAAAACTGCAAAGCATTCATCGTAAGTTTGGTATGTGTTAAAATTTTGCAGAAAAACGTGTTTATTTGTTGTTGTAACATAATACTGGTATGTTTTTTCTGTCTAATAATGAAGTTGATTTTATATAAAATATTTTTAACTTTCGCCACAAACATTTAAAAAAAGAGGCATGGCTAATGTCGCGCGCCAATTTTAGTGAATACGTATAAATTGTAAAGCTTTTTCCTTTCGCAATGCAATATTCTATATTATTCTATATAACACGAAAATACACTTTAACACAAACAATTAGAACTAATTATGAAATGTTGGCAGTCACCAATATAAATATCGTATATGGCCTGTTATATATTCTTAATTTAACAGATTTATATAGAAATAATGTTATCATATAAATTTAACAAAGCATATTTTTTGACATACATACATACTATCTCTGAAAAAGTAAAAGCAAAAAAATACTAACCATTTTTCTTCGGCGCCATCAACTTTTATATCAGGTATATTCGGTATCTTCTTATTTAAATATGCTGAAGAAATTTTCAGCAAAGCCTGGGAACAAACAGGTTTTCAATAATTATACGGTGTTAGACTGTCACAGAAGTAATATTTGTAATGGTTGAAGTCTGGAATAATATATAAATTAAAGGTGTAAAAGAAATTATACTGTCTTTGTTTAAATGCACACCAGTGACATTAGAATACATTATACGATATGCCAGGAAAACATTTTTTTAAAATTATATTTAAGTATCCTATTTGACAATAGGCTGCTTGCATGCGTGCTACTTTAAGTATATCTAATAATTTTATATAAAGCATAGACTTACTTCTATTTTTAGTTTTCATAGGTATTCAACAGACAAAAAAGATCATATAACAAAATGATCATGTAAAGGACAGGAAAATTGACTTTACTTTTGTAATAAAAGAAGTAAGGAAAGCCCCAAAAAATATTGTAAGTCATAAAAGACCGGCAGATCAACATCAACAAAAACATTTTTACGAATGTAATAAACAAAGAGATATATTTCAGTAATTTTATTCATCTTACCTCAGAGTAAGATTTTTCAATGGCTGAGCGCTTAATAGTATAGGTGCGAAGATCTTCTAGTAAATCACATTCATGTTGGTTCTTAGCGTGGAGCTTCGCAATCTGCTCCGTATGCAAATTCTTTAAAAATTTTGTATAGTTACTCTGAAACAAAAATGAATAATCACTTCCATTTTCATGACTACCGTTTACCATACCATTTTTAAGTCAACCCATCGTCTCCCAATGCCTTGACATTGTGTATATACTATAGTTACATATACGAGTACGTGGAGTCCTGATGAATATTTTTGCAATACTATAATATA
Source organism: Eueides aliphera (assembly GCA_035584415.1). Taxonomy (NCBI): domain Eukaryota; kingdom Metazoa; phylum Arthropoda; class Insecta; order Lepidoptera; family Nymphalidae; genus Eueides; species Eueides aliphera. The sequence continues at coordinate 6,845,352 of JAXGGP010000028.1, forward strand.
TCACATACATATATGCTTCATACACATATTTCTTTACGTGTGTTTTTTATATTACAATAGCGGGTTTTGTTTTTTGTTACAGGGAGAATTAACGAACTCCTTATTACTACCATGGTACTAAGGTATAAAGTCTCAATAAGAGTATCACATGTCAATGTTACAAATTAAAATTTCTGATAGTTTAATCACATTTTTTATGTTTATTTCAGATCTAACAATAAACATTTTAATATAACTCAGATAGAAAAAGTAATAGTGTATATAAGTACTTTATTAAAAATACTGTTGAAGTTCTCTTTTTAAATTGTTAAAATTGTTTCTTCTGTGAAGAAACAATTTTAACAATTTAAAAAAAAATCCTATTGTTGAATTATTGATTGGTACTTCGGTAGTATTTATGGACTATGTACTAAGAATGGATTTTACGAAATCTGTCTAAAATTAAGACAGATTTCCTTTAGAGAAAATAAAATTTGTATTAGAATGACATCAAAATCAGGATTTTCTGAAGTTTGGGATGTGCGTTTACCAGAATAATTAAACAAATGCTTTCAAAACAGTTTTAATACAATTTAAAATAAATTGAAATCTCAAGATCAAAATGTTAATGTTAATGGAGTAATATATAAAATTAATTATTAACAAAATTAATTATTAACAAAATTGCCCGAAATCATAATTTAAACATTTTTACGTGCTGTAAAATCTTACTTTTATTTATAAGTTTATATCGAACATACTATAATCAGTTGGGATTCAAAGCTAACAATTTGTTGTCATGTTCGTGTCAGACATTCACACATTTAAATATTTTATATATAGATTTTGAGATTTTGTCCGTATTCCTCATTTAATAATAACAACGACAATTTGCTGATATTAATTATATGATATCTATACATCATGAATTGAAAACAAATTCTCAAATGTCTTATTATTTATGCCTTCAAGACACTATTGACTATCTGTCGAAATATTCGTTTGGTTCTAACGTAGTGTCATATAACTACATTATTTATTTAGTTCAACAGATCAAATGTGAGTCATATTCGCTCATCGTTACCAAGAGTGCGTTCTCATTTTGTGCAAAATTTCATTATTTTATGACTACGAGAAATAGCCTACTTTTGATTACGCGGCCAAAATAATTTGAAAAGCTGAAAATTGCGGGCGAATGCTCATTTTGTATGAAATGAACTGCAAATATAATGAATACTTTGTAATGTTTTTTCTTTATAAAATACCTATAAATATTGACTTTTCAAAGGGAAAACATCCTTTATTTGTATTGTAAGTTTTCACTTTGTACCAAATTTCGTAACTGTAGGTCTACAGAAGGTATCCTATAAGTTTTGACTATGCGGCGAACTTAATACAAAATGCAGCAAGCACAATGCACGAGCATTCAGTTGTGTTTCTCTAACATTTAAAGTAAATCTTTATCTTTATAAAGTAAATCTTTAAATGTTAGAGACTCTATAAAAATATTATTGTATTTCGTAACACAATATTTATCACAATTGTTTCACGCTATTGTGATGAATATAAAATATACGCTGTGCCCCGCACATGACAGGGCAGTAGGATAGGCAGAGGGATTTAAAGATTTACCTAAAGTTAATTTATTGATTTTCCTTCCTTCCTTTATTTTATTAGTTCCCACTTTGAGTTACTCTATTCCTTATTATAGTATCATCGGTAAGAATTGGATAGAAAAGCGATGATTTAATATTCATATAATTTTTTAGGCGTTTCTTTTAATTTTCACTTTTAGATCATGAAAATATAAAAAGTACCAAATTTATATTTACGTTGAATGTATGTAGTTTACGTTAAGTAAAAGCTGCAACAAAAGGGCTAACACACTATATGAGAGTTTCTTTTACTTTTTATATTTTGACGCAAAAAGATAGGTATTAAAGTTTCATCTGTCTAAGTTTGATGTGTATGAACGAACCGCTTTAAGATTTTTTTGCTAGCCTCGTGAGTCCGTTTAGGCCCATGTTTTATGAAATCGGCATTAGCAGCTTAAGAGCTACTAACATTTTGCTAAGATGAGGTAGTAATTTTAGGGGGTTGTCCTTTGAAAACTGTATTTGAGATCTTAAATTATCTTTTTCACTTGTCAAAATAAACGATATTTCTTGTTGTGGTAACTTTATCTGTGGTTGCTTTTTCTTAAAAAGGGTAGAGGTTGGTTATACATAAGGTAAGCCTGTGTTCAATATCGTTTTAGTGATAACAATTAAAAACTACTGTATTACAAAAATAATAGTTCAGATAGTTGCTCTTTGAAAAAGTACTTCTGATATTGATTATTATGAACGTCAACGACGGAATAGGAAATTGAAACAAGGGACTCACAGTTTCAAGGAAGCCACGAGATAGGAACTTAAATAGGTTTTCCTTATTAAAAGGAAATGTTGGAATAAAGTAGAATAAGCAAATGTCTCTTAAGCCACGAAGGTTAAATACCTACTAAGATATAGCTTATTTTTTTTGTTCTTGAGTTACTAATTTCAACATATGTATATACGTTTGTAAAATGATATACTTTTTATAGGATCCCGCTGTATCCCACACACTGCAGTGTGTGAGTGAGTGTGCACGAGCAGATAGAGCTTGGAAACCTAGTGTAAAGACATTTCGTTACCAATAAAACGGTTTATAGGGAATAATCTTTGTGTGCGATTGGTGAAACTCGAGTGCTGCTCTTTATCTCCAAACTTGTAATTATTTTGTATAGCTAAATATTTACATATGTAGGTATAAAGCTCAAACAAATATTGTATAAAGATAAAGCCAGCTTCGACAACCTCATACTATTTTTATAAATCAATAGAAACTTATTTCATCAGAGCATCATCTTCTCACATAATGAATAAATAGCCTCGCATATCCTCGTTATGATGTATGTACAGTGGTGTGAATTCAATAAACCAACTAGAAAGAGACAAAAGAAAAATAGCAATAACGGACTCGTACCTTTACAGAATTAAATTTAGAATTAAAATATAAATTTTAAATAAACCTAACATGCTTATTTAAAAATAAACTAGAATAAAATTACTAAATACCAAGGAATTTCAAGGAAAAAAAAAAGTTTTAGTAGTCAAAAAAATAATAATAATACAAGTAACAATATTCTGTATTGAGTATTAACAATTTAGTACTACCTTAATTTGGTTGCTATATAATAATAATTGGCCTCTTGAAGATTGGCAGGCGGATTGTTGAGTAATAGGTATTTTATTTATATCAAGTAACTTAAATATACAAACAATACAGATAAACAAATACTTTTAGGTGGAAAAAAATACAACAAATTTTTGTTAATACAGTAACAAAAAATAGGGGAATTTTTTTTCCATAAGTAATCTAAAAAGTATTGGTATCTATGTAGAATACCTTCTAAAATAACTTTCACATACATGGGGGTAAAAAACACAGATTCAAGATTTCCATGGATCACCGTTGACCCGTCGACATAATGTAGGATGACTATTATTATTTTACGTCAGATATTCTGGAACTGTAATTTTTAAACATCAATAGAAAATACCTGTTACTATATTTTATTAAGGCGGCATTTAATTATTTTTTATATATTATCAGGACTTTCATGGTTGTTGATCATATGTTCCAGATATTTACGCTTAAAGTTACCAACCGTACTTTATAGAAAGGTCTCCTACTTTTTTCCGTTATTATCTTTTATATGGTTGCAAACAAATAAATTAGGTAGGTATGAGAAAAGATTTTATTTCCAGATTTTATTGTGACGTGAAAACAAAAGATTCATTATGATTAACTGACTATTTGACGGTATATACGAGTATGTATGTACTATATATTAATCTATCATAAATGTATATGCATATATTTATATATGCATATACATTTATATATTATGTGGTAAAATACACAGTACAAATGATTTGATTTGAAACGTGTAATTTTAAAAACATTTTTTCTCTCTCACAGACTTTGTTTATTTTGTTCCATTGAAATTTTTTATAAGTTTTCTTATTCAACGAAACCATAATTTCATGTTAAACAAAACAAAGTTTGCTAAGGTGGTATTTTTTTATTTCTCATTGTTTAATGGGCACATTTAATTATTTCTTATAATTCTAGAGGATCTTTGTGTTTCTACGTGAAGTGAGCCTGTCTTTAATATTTTTCATATAAAGAAAAATATAAATGACACGTGAGTAAGTAACTTTAGAAATTTTGTAAATGAAAAGTACTTTTATAAGGCAAGAATTTAATGCAATTTTATGATATTAAAAAATAAAGTATTTTTATATCTATATTTTATATATCCCTCATTTTTTCATACACAACATTGTTGAATTATACACAAACTAACTATTTAACTATGTATTATACGAACTTATATAAAATATACGTTTATATTGAGTTATAATTAAACAGCTTTTAGAATTGTATATAAAGATATCTATCGAAGACCTCAATAGCTGCAATGGACGCGAAAGTAGTATTTATTTTATTGTATACATATAGCAGAATAGGGGGGCCACGGGTTGTGGGTTGGATTCCCACTTTATTTTTGTTATTGTGTGATATTTACAAATGAAATATAAAAGGATTTCATTTTATTACAATTTAACGCGACCTTACATCATATCATATATTTCGTTAAATTTTTGCAAAATACCAGTTGTTTTTTCTATATTTCATTTCGGAGGCCCTTAATTTTTTATTTCCTGAGTAATACTTACTTACTTACTTAGCTTCACGCTATATCCCTAGCGGGGTAGGCAGAGAGAATAAATAAATAAATTAAAATAATAAAAAAATATATTTACGATTATTTTTATTTAAATAATTTAAATGTTAATGACATTTAAGGTTGAATTTAACTTTAAATAATTTTAAATGAGCCAACTTAGCAAAAATCATATTAGGCCATCGATGTAGATCGTTAAAATATATATTGGTTTTTACTATTCGTTAGATCGCAATACAATTTCATATTAAAAAAATCAAATTCTCCTTATAATTTATATGGGAAATCGATTTTCGTTACATCTAGAAAAACAATATAATCTTTTTTAGCCCACCCTTATATATTCTTACGATTAGTCAAATTACGTCGATTACTTGCTTGTCGTTACAGTTCTTTAATACAAAAATATATCGTAAATTACATTTTACTAAGCTTCACGGGTAGGTAGAGGGAACCTAGTGTTAAGACACTCCGTTTCGTTGCATGTTTTCCTCTGAATTTGAGGCATTGCGCGTTGAGTAGCGGAACTCAAACCCGCGCTTTACCTTCTTACAAGAGTTACATTTAATGTTCGTTCATATACTATATAAAAAAAAATAAACATGTACTAATCATTATTGTTTAAATATTTCGTATAAAAAACAAATGTATGGTGCAAATAAACATCAAACATATTTTATTAATTAAAATAACTTTTATGAAAACAATATTTTATAAAGACTTTAGACGAAAATATATTGATAAAATCGTATTTTTTCTTTTTTTATGTGTTGTATTCTATTTCTTTATTTTTGTGGCATCATCAACATATGAAATCAGTAAGTCTATTTATGCAATTGTAAACTACAAGTGACGCAGATAAAAAAAGTAATGTTAAAAAAAATAAAAAATCAAAGAATATTCTATATAGCACATAAAGTACAAAACCTTACTTAGGTTATAACGTCATTTATAATATAGATCGTTATTTTTGTAAAATAATTTATAAAACCCTTACAAAAATTATTATAATGTAACCCTATAGTTTTAATAATTTTACACATTTGATTTTGATTATAATACCTATTCTTAAAGTAATTTTCAAACAAAAAATACATTAAAATGAAAAATAAAAAATAAACGTCATAAATGATAAAAACATATAAGCCGATTTCAAAACTATATATAAGCTAAGGTCAGAGCTCGTCTAGCTTAGCCTCCCCAAGTCCGGTGACGCTGTAGAAGCCAACAGGGCCAACAGCATACTTCTCAATCGAAAAAAAGGAAAGGTATATCTACATATATATAAATTCTGCTGACTTAAAAAATAAAATAGAAAATGAAATTATTGATACTTATGTTCCTTTTCACTGTTTAATATGTGTATTGTTGCAATTACATGATTACATGAGATATTTACATGATAGTGCTTTCATAATTGTTAGTTTTTATATTAATAAGATTACGTTAACGATTGAAATGGACATAGTAAATACTAAGCTTTTTTTGTCTGGAGTACTACAATTTATAAATATTTCAAATCAATGGAGATTCTGTAACGTTTCAAAGTAAAGACATTCTCGTCGGTGCATATGACAGTAATAGGTAAATATTTATTTCCCGCCAACAGAACTGGGTTTTTGATATAAAAACTAGATAGGTACATATATGTATATGTCAGTTAAAGTTAAAATTGTAAGAAAAATTTAAGAATTATTTCACATAAGTAAAAATTCCAAATAACAATACCAGGCTTACATTGTATGGGTATCTATTAAAAATGAATTAAACCCATGTATTATTAGACTATCTTGATATATCTAAAATTAACAAATATTTTTATTTTGTCCAAACAAAATATATAAATAAAAAATATAACGTAAATCAGCAAGAAATTGATGATGTCGTCTTTAGTAACATAGTTAATTAGGTATGTACTAGGTTTTATAAATACATTAATAATGCTAGATGCACCTTAATATTAGAAACTTGATTAAAATATAAGAGCACAATAGTGAAACATACAAATTCTAAATATATAAGTGAAGTAAGTAACAAATACATGACAATTGATTGTATTTTCAGCCCCCTGTTATCGTTTTAGAACGACGTCTCACGTGCTGGGGATTCAACCAATTACTTAATCTAAGAGCATTATGTCAGCTGAGACCAACGAAGGAAGTGATCTATAAATGAGAATCACACGAGTATGTCGTGTAATGTTATATAATATACGGGATATTTCTTCACGAGTTGGGTCAAAATATGTGAACATTAGAGATTACATTGACAAAGCGATATCGCGGCAGGCCGTAGCGCCGCGTAGCAAGCCCGGGGCGGCCGCGGGCCCTACGAAACACTCACCTTCCTGGGCGGGGGCTGCATGGCGATGGCGAGGTGGAGCGCCGCGGCGTCGGCGACCGACGTGGATTCGGAACGCGGAGCGTAGATCAATGGCGACACTTGTCAGCGAGAACGTCTTCTGCCGCGCTCCCTTGGCGCACACCCGAGGCGAGCTGCGCGCATGCGTTCGCTACGGCTACGATTGCCCCCTTACCAGCCATAGACTGCTTGCCACAGAGTAAACAACCATCAATATAAAAGACCACTTACTAAACATGCCTAACGCTAATAATGTCATTTAAATTTAATTTATATTTTCCCTTTAAGGGATATTTGTAAAGTTTAACAAGTAATATATGAAACATATACCATCTATACGTTGTAATTTTTTTAGTATAGCACAGATATGATCGTCTCATATCACCTACACCTTGAACACTTAAACACTGCACGTATAATTTAAAGAATGTAAAAAGTTTACTATAAAGTAAACGTCGTAAAATAATACTATATTTAAGTAAATAAACTTAAAAATACCATTTAATGAAACGTCTCTATAGAAACTCAATTAGTACCTAGTTTTCTATATTTACCTAGATTTTTATTTTAATAAAATCCTTAATATCCTTTAACACACCAAAGTGTTTACACATTTTTTTAAAATCGTGGAATAAAATATTCTCGGACGTTTTCTGGGATCCTATTGTAAAAGCGTATCCCCTGTGCCATAAAAGAATTACGGACTCGATGCCATGGAGTTATAGACGCACTAAGTTTAAGCCTATTACTAGTATTCATATTATGTACCAAAATCACCGATTTTAATAAATTTATTATATTTTTATTAACATACATAGCATCAAGCAATTTACCAGGACTCTCTTATCAGATCTGCAAAAACTGGGTCCATGAAACGCATCTCTTTCTTTTAAACATTTATTTATTACTATTATTTATTATAAGGTTCCTTTAAAATAGTCTAGGGAGTTTTTAAATTTAGAATTATACACTACTTTTTTTTAAGACCTAAGCTATAGGTTGCGCAAATAGTCACTTCCGCTAGACAAAGCCTGATTCAATACCGGCTGCAGTACCCCAAAGTAAAATGTCTTTTGTAGTTGCTAAATAAGGCCATTTCTACTTCAGTTAAGAATCTGATTTTTTTACCGCAAAATTTGCTGAGTCTATTTGCGAATCCATCAATATAAAGTCCCTATTATAATTTGAAGTCAATGTTGATATCGATAAATATCGTTCAATAGCAAGTTATTACCACTTACCCAGTGAACTTTTTTGTTTACATCGTCGTACATCTTTTGTTTTATTTTGTTAACTTTAAAAATCAACCATGTATAATTGGCAAATATTACAACTAAATATCAACTAAATATAGTAAATCATTCGTTTATATTATAAAGAATAGAATAGATGTGAGACCTCCATACTGATGACCCTATCATAGTATCTTGCATGATATTTGTGGACTTGGATGGTTGTTTTATTTCTTCTAATTTTACAGCAATGAAAAAAATATTTTGGTTAAACCTATATTATATTTTACCTTTTCCGTTTCTGAGATTAGTATGCGAACATACACATGGTCAAACAGTCAAAAATATTTTGTTTTTTTAGGTTGTATGACATTATATATAAATTTAATAAATAATAAATTTCTGATATATCCTATAATAATGTACATACTAAATATAACGTACAGACAGTGACAGACAGACAGTTTCAATTTTATTAGTAGATATAACTATCTGCAACTATTAGAAACGAAGAAATAATAGAAAATGTAGAAAAAACGGGGAAAATTATTTATCCTTAAGGGCTTCTGCTGCGTGCGCTGCGAAAATGATTTAAAATATCAAAAAAATATGTATGAAAGAATTA
>JAXGGP010000028.1:6863635-6883679 GCA_035584415.1 Eueides aliphera
TATATAGCGTAGAAAAGATCAGTTTTTAACTTAGATGTACTTTTTAAAGCGATTAATACATAAAATGAAGATACATTCTTAACAAATTCTTCAATAAATTCGCACCTGCGCGATCCACACGACGTAGACAGTGTACCTACTTGTAGCTAACCACCCACGCTTTACTATTGTAAGATCTGCATTCTGCATTTTGTGAAATTAACAAATATTATTAAATTAACGATAAGTACTATTCTATACTCAATGTCCCACCGATGCTTGTGTGAGAAAGCTCCTTTAAAATGGTGTTAACCATCGTTTAAATTTGAATATAAATGCACGATATGAATCCACAATACTTTTATTACTATATTTCGGTGGATCTATGATCTATACTTTTATAATATATAGGATATAAATAAAAAATAGGAAATTTGATCTAAAAAATTTATTTAATGAATGAGGCGACTATGTGCACATTGAAAACACTTGTTATTTTACAAGACCACTTGTACACTATTTACAACACCCGCGTTACATTTTTCCTCCTGCACGCTCCGCCACATAGTATTATCGCTTAACGTTACACACTGTACATAAGTAGTTTGTACAACTTATGAATTAAATTAATATCTAACATGCTAAGTTTTTAAAACATTGGAAATATTGTTGATCATAATACTTAAACGGGTAGTGGTATAAGATGTTAATCTCTTACATTTAATACTTACGCCTAAGACATAAATAATCATATTATATGTATTTTATTTCACTTACGATAATGACTGGTACAAGTCCTCAGCCATGTTTTATAACTAACATTTATAACTTTTTGTGGCTGTGGCACATAAAGTTACTACTAATTTTACCATAATATAGTGTAATTTTTAATGTACTCAAAATTGATAATAACATAACATATCGGGATGCTGAGGGCAAATAAAAGAATTGATACAAAGTTTTTCGATTTCAACACTGCAATACTTAGCAGACTAACGGAAATACTTGTTAGCCGGAATAGAGGAAGTAACCAAATAATAAAGCAGGAGATCGAGGGCGCTCTTTCAAGTCGCCAAGACGAAGTGCTAGGGTTTACATATACTTGCTTACGTACATTAATCACATAGTCCACATAAACATATCAACAACACACAGTAACGCCAATTACAATAAAAAAAAGTAAATTACAGTTCCGTGCAACACTTATAATACACAATATAAAATCAGGCGCTCAAAGCACGAAATCTAAATAACACCCCTATAATACCAAATATTATTACACTCACTTCGAAATAACTACATACATCAATATTATTAAAAATATTTCACTAATTCAAAAATTCATATAATATAGTTATTTACAATAAAATGATAAAGATTACTTTTTATTTCCAGTAATTGGAATCTCGATTATGAAAACATTCTACATAATATTCTTAAATATGTAATGTAAAGATAAAACAAATCACAGTAAAAGGTAATGATCGACGACAAAATTGAGATGTGATGATTCTTAGCTAATGCAGACAGATTGTGCGTAAAGACATTTGAAAAACGCCAACATATAAACGTGTTAAGCAAAATCACAGAAAGTAATTATATATGAAATATATTCAATTTTGTACTTGCATGAATACACACAAGTCGGAAGACGCCTTAAGTGCGATTTTGTTGTTTTTAAGCGAAATTCTCAAATTATATATTGATAAAATAATAAAATTATTAAAAATAAAAATTCGAATATGCTTAAAATTAGCTTAGTATTTACATATGATAAGAAATGAGACGGATGAGTTGGTGACCGACTTTCAAAGTAACTAAACTTTCATTTTTAAATTTTAATCTTTCTAACTAGTGAACGGAAACGGAAGTCAGTATCATACTGAATATATATTACTGTATTTATTAAAGAATTACGCAATTATTTGTCTCTATTAACAACAAGAACTTTAAAACAACTGGCTTTCGTTAGTCACCAAGCTCGTAAAATCGACAAGGAACATCGCAAGATTCTGAGCAAACTTAAATTACATTAAAACCGTAGTGACAGATTGATGAACATTTAATGTACAAGTATTACAGTAATTTCTTTCTTATCAGTTCAGAAAAATACATCTAATATTAGTATTATTAAAATTGCGAATACACGCCTCATTACCATCACTAAATATTCATATATAATTTTGGTTTCAAAAGGATTCAAAAACGTCTAAGTTACGATTAAGCTCTAATCTGGGGTTTATTGACAATTTATTAACATTCAACAATGAAAAGATGACACCTGTTCTTTGTTCATTACGCACAGTTAAAATGTAGAGGTTACGCGTGAAACGCTTTGAATAGACAATATGAAATATAATAATTATTAATAATATTTATTATATATAGATTGTTTTTATGACTAAATATAATATAAATAAATCTATTATATTTACAAGTGAAGTCTGCTCAGACCCTGTGGGAACGGAATAATAAATGAACGAGTGAACTCAATCGTTAGACAAAGTTAGTGTCCCTCTTTACAACAATTAACATTGATTTGCAACAGTTGTGATGACAAACTTATATGCACTGATGCCGACATGTGCATGTGTTGGTGTTCTCAAATGTAAGTACGGAATTAGAAGTCTAGGGCTAAGGATAACAGCCAAATGTCTGAAATAAAATCACGTCAAATTTTGCAATCTATTCCTATACCAAAATGTTCAGATATTTTTGACTTTCTTTTAGTTAATATCAACGACATTGGGTAACGAAACATACTATAATCAGTGATGAAAAATTAGACATTGTAAATACCTATATAGCAGTCTACTGGCTGCTACTAAACAACTACGAACAAGACAGACGGTTACTTGATAGTCAGAGTTTAACTCTTAATGCATATTAACGTCGCCCCACATTTAATACATTAATTATATTCAATGGAAAACATCTAATGGATCCACCAATTAAATAAATATCCTACTATTTGATAGCGATAAGAAGCAAAAATACACAATTGTAATAACTAAGCTACAATTGTATCCGGATATATGGCAACATTTAACATTCACATCGAATTATTAATCTATTACATATAAGTGTGGGCTCGTGCCCGAAAGCGGCGTATTGTCGCATCGTCTAGTGCCTCGTGCTTGGGTGAAGCTCTGGCGTGAGCTCGCGGGCTCGTCGTCATAGTGTTTGTACGTGTTGTGTTAATTATTGAGTCGTCCATAATAAGCTACATCAGCGCGTAAAATATTCACAGATCACTACCATTATCAATTTCAATTAATATTCAATAATTCAATGTCTCAATCGTTTTTGTAACTCTAATTCGGTAATATCAGCATTACTGTTAAATACAACATGTATACTAGCCGGACATGAGCAAATCTATTCTGAACTTCGTGTTATGAAGATATGTCGGTGAAAATAGGCGATTCAATACGAATCTGAAGACGACCAAAGGTAAACGGTGTGCGTCTAGCCCTAAATATTTTAAATTGATGATTCGCAAATACAATCAATTCTATTACTTTATTTAATAAACATAATATTAATACATATATTTGAAGAATTTTAAAATAAGCTATATCTTACAATTATAAATGCATGGACTCAAATTGTCTAATGTAACACAATCTTTTTACATATCGAAATCTAAATATGGTAGGTGTAACCTACTTGGTTGTTAAAATTTAATATTGTTATTTGTCATTTTTCAATACACATATATACTATAAAATATGAAAATAAAAAAATACAAAAAATCACAAATGCTCAGAGTATCTCGTCAAAGCTAGACGCACGAGGCGAAGTTCTATAGAACAAACGACAAAATCTTCAACACACGCATTAGCACAATGTCCTAACTTTGAATGTTGGCATAATGACCCTTTTAGTCCTTGCCTAAATAATACCAACGACGTGAATCTACGCTATGGTTCGAGTGAGCAATAGTTCTACGGAAGAGAAATAGAAACAGTAGAACCATGGCGTGGACCCACATTGAGGTGTAGTGGCAGCAGTTTTTACCAATTCCTAAGTCTGAAGACATGGCGAGGAGGAACGATTCGATGGTATATACACATGGTCGTAGCGGCGCATTCACTGCCTTTCGACACTGTACAACATATTTTCGGAATAAAAAGGAAGATGAAATGAGGAAAGGCGGCCAATGTTTCAGCAACATACACAGCGCACCACGTGTACGAATCTCAGAACGACTGCGGTTGCAAATGTCGTCATTTATGTATGATGGCAGTCTCGATTGCCTTCTTGACGCCTTAAAACCGAATATTTACAATATAAAATAATTTTTAAGACATAATTTATGCTTAACAAACATGCACTTAAAACTAACACATCCCATCTAGGCCCATTCAACCTTGACTATCCGATGAGTATTGCCAAATATTGCACATAACAGATGTAAAAAATACCGCCAGTCAGTCCAATATACAGTTATCTACAGTTCAAAAATAGTCTAAAATTACACTTGTGTAAAATGATATGCAAATACAAATTCAAAATAATTAAAATTTATTTAAAAACATAAATTTCCACATATCGCTGCGGGCTGATTAAGTTGCAAATGCAGCATTACATATGATATTTTGTATGCTCTCAAGTCGCCGCACAAACGTTTGTTTGATATAAAATGCGTAAAAAAATAACAAATTAAAACATAATTAATATACAATAAACATTTATTTATACGGAATTTGATTAAAAATAAAAATATTAAATTAAAAAGATATATGTATATGTGATTAAAGGATTTGTTGGTACCCTTCTAATGCAAAAATTATAAGCAAAATTAATATATAAAATTTTAAAAATAACATATTTTAATGATTTGCTGTTATCCATTTATAAAATACTAACTAATATTTTTTTCTTCATTATTTACCACCACATTTGACTTTTGGTTGATCTAAACCATGAGCCATTACAGATTAAAGTTAATATTTACTGGTAGGGCAATGGTACCGGACTAAACAGAGTTGAGTTGGAGCAATGCAAAAATTATATAAATAATCTGATAAGAAGTCCTGCTTCATTAATATAATTTTATTTTAAAATGTAGCTTAACTAGGTCTTTTACAAACACTTTAATCACTTAAATATATAAATTAAGTTTAATTTAATTATTAATAAGTCTTTTAGAAATTAGCAGCCAAATGTCAGAACAGTGCTAGTGCCCCACCAGCATGTGATGCAATTTGTGATAGAGCAGTTTTGGGAAATAAAATATATGCACAATAATATGTACAATGCTAGTATACTTAATGAGATTCCACATTATGAGGCACAAAGTAAAATAGCAACATTAACAAAAATATATAATGTGTTGTATTATTATTTACTTGTGCACCACAAAATGCACAACAATATACATCTTAGAGTAAATTTAAGTTAATCATTGAGCTTTCGATTTATACAAATAAATAATATAATAAACTACATCAAGAATTAAAGGATAGTAATATTAATTTAAAAAGTTCTTATTTACAAGTATTACTCTTATATTAACTGTACACTCGCGTTCATTGTCCGCCCTAAAATCGCGACACTTAGGTTTTTCGCTTACGCGGTTTATATCACCTCACTTCACAATGTTTATTAACCGCGACCGGCAGCGAGGCTGCAGCGGCGGCCGAAGTGGCGGCGGCGGCCGGGGCGGGCGCCGTGGCCGACGTGGACGTACAAGGCGCCACCTGAGAGGTCTCCGCGCCCTGCTTCATTACGTACTCTGATACGCCCTGAGAGCTGCGCGCTAGTTTTAACCGAATCGGCGTTACCTTGTCTGTGCGTATCCTGCGCATGGTGGACGTTTCCGCGCTAAAGGGCGGATCTATTGCCAGCGGGTCTGGCGCCGTGGGGTCGTAGTCGAAAGGATCTACTGCGGGCTCAGGAGCTGCCGCTGCCGCACTCACCAACGCCCCTCCCAATTGAGCGCTTGCCGCTTTGCGCTCTTCGTCTTTCGTACGTTTAATTTTGATAATTAATTTTGTAGCACTCTCACTTTCACTATTTATTACTTGTAGTTTCTCTTTTTCAGATTTCTTTTCCTTTTTCTTTTTGCGTTTTTCGCTCTTGTTAGGTTTGTGCTTCTTTACCTTCTCGTCCTCCTCGAAATCTGCCATAACTTTTCGTCGATACTTCATACTTTCACGCCGCAAGTCTTCGAAGCTAGGTTTGTGTATGCTTTGGAGACGTTTTTTAGGCGGTCGGAATTGAAAGCCGGATGTTTCTTCGCTTACTTGTTGAACTGTATTAGATCCCAATTTTATTTTTAATTTTGGAGCTACAGGCGATGTCGCTCGTGAGGGGTTCGATTTTGTGGTAACTCGGGCGCGTCTTTTGTGAGCTGGATTGGGTGTTAAGAGACTAGACAATTTGACATCATCAGCTATATCTATGTTCATGCTTAGCTGTAATTGCCTCAATTCTCGAGAAACCCCACTGGTAATCTTACGTTTCTTCTTTTCTACTGGTGCATCAGTAATTTTATAGTCTTCTCTTGTAGGAATACTAGTCATGGACGCTACAGCTTTAGGTATAGTAATGACAGCGCGACCCAACGGCTGCGGCACAGGCGGCGGCGCTACTCCCATAGTAGAAGCGTTTGTTGGATCATCCATATTCATATCCTGGGTCCAATATTGTCGCAGCAATTCCTTTTTACGCATACGCCTGAGATTTGGGGTTCCACTCATCATCGAACTCGTGGAACTGCTAGATGTGTTTAATGCATTCGCATTAGATTCATAGGTTGGAGCGGGCGGTTGCGGGGCTACTGGTTGAACGGAACTCGCGTAGTTGGCGTCTAAGAATGGGCCTTTAATCTTCACTTTCAGTTGATTTCTGGAATCACTTAATGACACTTTCGGAAGCTGAGAGTGAGTAGCCGTATCTTTTGCGGATTCGTTAATTTCTTGCACCGAAACAACCGCGGGTGTACCTGGTTTCGGCTTGCTAGCCATCAACGCCGAATGCAGTTGTTTTTCCATTTCTTCATCAATTTCTCCGAGTTGTTGATCTGCTGTGCCACTTGCAAAAGCTAGCAAATGACTGTGATACGCATCAGTAACGGGCGGTACTGGAGTCTCAAAAGGATTATTGTAGGTACGCATATCAACGGGTCCAGGTAAAACTGGTTGTACTTGTGAGAATCCAGGACCTCTTTCTGTATTAGATTTACTGGACGGTGACGGCGCATCTTCAGAAGGTTCGGGAGTTGACGTTTTTATGTCTTTGTTCTCACTAACGGGCCGTTTGGCTGGCGGAGAATCTGCGTGGGGTGATTGTGAAGAGTCTTTATAGGAGTGTTCGGATTTCCTATCATCTCTATCGATTGATTTCCGTCTCTCTCTGAGTGCCTTAAGATCTACACCATCATTAGCTAGGTCTTCATTAAAATCATAGACAGTACCGATTAATTTATTTTGTATTGAGTTTCTTAAATAATCTGCCGGAGGATAGCCTTGCCCTCGACTCTTAGATCGACCTCGACCTCTTTGGTTCCTGTTATTCTTATTACTAGGGCGTTTGGTACTCTTAGAAGAGTCGCTTTGCTTAGGTGATATGCCTGGACTCTTACCGGGGGATTTACTTGGAAATTTAGTAAGCAATTTTGTTTGCTTTGGAGACGACTTCGATGATGGTGGTTCTGACTGTGTCAAACTCATATTAGTCTCGCTACTGTCAGTAGACATTTTAGTTGGAGCTCTAGTATTGCTTGCTTCATTATAAGAGTCTACACTGATGCTGGGACTCGAAACAACATGTATCGACAACTTATCACTACCTGTAACGTCAATTTCGTCGCGCGGAGAATCAAGAGGCTTCTGCGTGGGTGACGCTATCATTGCGGTAGTCAGTGCTATATTTTGAGAGGAAGAAGTAAATGCAGCACACAGTGGAAATGTTTGTTTTGGTATAGGCTGCAATAAGGGCGTAGCGTACGGTAAGCCAGTAGCATAGAGGCCTGGAGCCGGGGAGGGCAATGACAGTTGAGAAGAAGCGCATGCCCCAGGAGCGAATAAAGGCAAAGAACCCATTGTGCTCAAAAAGGGTGACGCTTCCGGAGGATAACTTGTATACTGATTTAGTGGCATTGTTGGCTCCACTCGACACGAATAAGCAGGTATTGGAGGATAAGCTTCAATATCAGGCAGTACTGGGCCTTGGCGAGAATCACCAACAAGATGGGATTTTATATTTGCTCTTTGTGAGCAAACAGAGCCTTCAGAATTAGTACTCGAAGCCGAGGATCTTCTTGTTGTTATCTTGCTTTCACCCCATTTCGAAGCGTGTCCAATGTACGGCGACGATATTGTCGCACAGTCAGAATGAATGACAGAGTTATTATTATCATAGGTTTGATTGTCTTGAGTTAGCTCTTGATCGTTACTGTGTACAGAATGATCGACTACCGACAATGACTGTGAATCGTCACTCTGTTTAGATAAGGATATCGAATCTGTAACTTCTGATATTGAATGTATTGATTGAATAGTAGTTGGCTCCTTAACATCTTCTATATAAGAGTTAGTATCATATTTTGATTCACTAGATTGATCTAATTGGCTTTCACTATGAGAGATACTTAAATCCACCCATTTTGTACTTGAGGTAGTGTCATATTTTAATTCATTAATCGGTTCCAATTGGCTTTCATTATGTGATACACTTAAGTCGATCCACTTAGTTTCATCTTTATGCTCTGTGTTCATCTCTCTGGATTCATCAATGCTCTCTGTATGCTCCGAAAAGTGATTACTATTTTGATTATCTTTTGGAGAGGTTCTTTTATCATTTAAATTAAATACGACATTCTTATTAAGTTCACTTTTTCCTGCATCCGACATTATTTCAGAGGTTTCTTCACTTGCAGTTTTTTCATTCGTCATTCCATCCTCTTGCATAACATTCTCAGCGGGCGCTTTTTTATTTAATTGCATTCTGAGCCTGTCGACTAAGTTTAATGTTTCTTGTACGCCTTGCTCTTTAGAATCTTCTTGTAAGAAAATCTCAGGATATGAAGTAAACGGTTTCATCATTTCTTCGTGATTAAAACCTTCATCCACTGCTAGAATGTCAAATTCGAATAACTCGTTATCTTTGGGCTGTGGAGAGAACATCGTTCGATTTGGGAAAGGATTAATTGCTGATGGTATTTTAGCGCTTTTAGATATTTCTACTCCCTGAACGTGGCTAGAATCTTGGGTAATATATTTCTTATCAGTGTCCAGTAGAGATCTTTTTCTTATATTTCTAGTTATTGGGTTATCAACATCCATAGGTTCGATTGTTCTCGCATCCATGGGAGTTTTAGGAGATTTAATCATAGTGTTCTCATTAAGATTAGCTTGTATTTTGGCGATCATTTTGATACTGCTTTTATCTGCGCAATCAGAGTCGAGTGATTTATCTTCAGTCATATATTTCTCGTGGTCGCCCGGTTTTTCAACTGGTGGCGGATGAATGTTTGGACTGGGTGCTTTTGGTAACCAGTTCTTATCAGCATCTTCAAATTCATCATTTATTGGTATATGTTTCTTATCAATTATGTCAAGAGGCGTAGAATCTTCCAAGGCAGCACTAATTTTCTTGATTGGTGATGATAGACCAGGTTGATCGGTCGACAGAGAATCATGCCTACTAGAAAAATGTCTTTCCGCTGATAAGATTTCTCGAGTATCTTTAGGAGATGTCATAATTGGTTTATCCACGACCTCTTTAACACTCATTCTTCTACTTGTGGTAGTTTTATGTTTTAATTCCACACTTTTTCTGGGACTGATTCTTTTCAAGGACGGAGTTTCATCTTCATTTATCTTATTTTTCTCATCCTTACTATCTTCAATTGAAACACTGCGTCCTTTAGATTTTATCGACTTTGAAGTTTTTATATCACTTTTTGGAATAGCTATTTCTTGCGTCTCATTTTTTATATTTACCTCCTCGTCCGTTTTCCGTTTCGGAGTTGTAGGTTCAACGGGCTGGATGCTCTCTTTTGGAATCTTATTGGGTGTAGAGGAATATTGAGATCCGGTGAGGTCTCTAGATGGTTTTCTCGGTCTGGCATCAGACTTATTAGACATATTTCCGCTTGTAGTAGTGCTTCGGGTCCGAGAACGTGTGGATGCGCGCGTGTCATCGGGTCTGCACGATTCCTCTCTTTCAACAGGTGACGATGTTGCCCCACAGTCGGACCCCCGTTCGGAAGTTTTAAGCTTCTTGTCAGGGGCCTTGCGGGGGGACGTATCAATTGAGACACTCTTCCTTTTGCGTCGTCTGCGAGGACGCTTTGGGGAGGGACTGTCGGACCCTGAAAATCTTGATCCTTTAGAGCTGTCAGAATCACTCGTGGCACTAGTTGAAGACAATGGTCTTGACACCTTGTCAAGAAAGGGCAAGTCCACAGTTGGCCTAGAGCCAGGAGGGGAAAACATTGACGGCTGCCTAGTAACTGGTTTGATCTCACGAGCCTTAGCTGTAGGCTTCATGCTCGGTTTTTCGGGCTCGTCATCTGAACTAGACGATGAAGAATAGCTGCTACTGCTGCTGTTAGAAGAAGAACTGGAACTCTCTCTAACCGGAGATTTTGATTGTTTTAGGTCTTCTTTTTTCGGAGAGTACTTTATCTCGGTTTTGTCTTCTTTCTTTTTATCATTTTCATTTTCAGCAACAGGAGCTTTAGATCCCATTCCACTCTTAATGTGTGCTGCTGCCTTTTTAGCAGCTTGCCTTTGCGGAACATATGTATAAGGTTCTTTATTAGAAGATTTTTTCTTGCTTACTCTTTCTGGAATATCATGAGACTCCTTTCCTTTAGATTTAATTTTTGGCTTAGATTTAGAATCATCCCCACTAAGTTGTTTGTCCTTTTCATCTTCTTTTTTAACTGCAGTGGTGGAACGCATATTTTCAGAAGCTTTTTTAGCAGCTTGCCTTTGAGGAACTATTAAATCTGTCGGATTATCTTTTTGTTTAGCTAATTTAATATTTTCTTTATTTTTAGCTTCTTCATCTGAATCGTTAGTTTTAATAGGTGTTTTCTTTTCCTTATTTGAAGGTTTCCTTCCTCTCTTTTTAGGACCAGATTTTTCTTCTACATGTGTTTTCTTTTCTGGTTGACTTGGTATGAATTCTTTCATTGCAGCTTTAGTACGAGGCAGGAGCAGCATAGAATCAGTTTCCTTGGGTGATTTAGTTTTATCAGATTTAATTTTTTCGTTTTTAATCCTATTAGACCTTTCAGCTTTAGATTCCTCTTTGACAGATGCGCCATCACTACTATCAGAATAGATATCAACAGGGAATTTGTTATTTCTTGTAGCTCTTATAGGTATCAAGTCATCACTGTCTGTACCAGATTGACCCATTTTCCCGGCAGTCATTTCCTTTTCCATTTGCTGCAATGTTTTACTGCGAGATCGGTCTTTTCTCATTTTTGCTTTTATATTTTCATCCTCACTACTACTTTCAACAACGGCCTTAGATTGTGGTATCTTCCGTTTCTTTCTCTCTGGTTTCTTTGGTGACTTTTTACCTTTTCCTTTAGGTGAAATCTTCTTTTTAGGAGAAGTGGAAGGTTTCTTAACCTCCTCATCAGTGCTTGATCCAATAGCACGACGATATTTCGTAGTGCGAGTGACTTCTGCTGCACTTTCTTCACTTGATAATCCACTGTACATACTGCCACTCCTTCGAGATCCATTCACATAATGTTTCTTGTAAGGATTCGTTGACTTTGATCCACGTACAAGACCATTACGATCTTTCTTTTTATCATCGCTTGAATCTTGAGGAGCAATACGGGCCAAAAGATCATCAAAATCATTTTTATGATCAGCAGCATTAGCGTGAGAATATAATCTATCATAGATAGATGGCCCATGATTAGCCTCAATGATAGCTGCCAAGTCTGGGCCAGATATATTGGGCTCAGCAGATAATACCGCTACTTGCTTGTGAAACGTTTGCTCTCGCATGCGGAAGAACGACCGAGACAACTTTTCCCTACGACTGACCATGTAGCATAAATTACGCACCCGCTCTAAATCTTGCCTAAGCTGTACAAACATTTTCATTTTGTCAAGATCAGCTTGCTCTTGTCTGTGAGTCAGCAATTCGTTGTCATCCGACTTTGGAGGTAGCAGAGGACGATTATGACCTGCTCTTCGTTTAAGTTTCCAGTAATTATAAATATAGTTAATGGCATCTTGGTCAACATCTAATACATGTGTACTAATGTCTTTCACACTAACATGACGATCAAACTCTCCTTCTATTTCTTGTAGACGCGCAGCCCGAGCTTGCGTTTTCTCTTCTGAAGTCATGTCCTTCCGACGCTTTCGCTTCACTTCTTCTTCCTCTGAGCCAGAACCAGGACACTTTTCCTTTTTGGAATTGACACTATGTTTCTGGCAATAAGAACGTAATTTAACACCATCGTCGGCGTTTTCATCTTCAATTATTGCACGCATTTCTAGTCCATGTTTAAATGCACAAGTGACATGGTAGGCAGTCTTACAAGTTTTTACGGAACACTGAATACAAGCTCCTTTCCGTTCACGACACAAAACACACACTAACGACCAGCGCGACGCTGGAATAGAGGTTATTTTAGTTATAGGCTCCATTTTCTCCGCACAACCAATAGATACTTCCGGAATCCAAAGTACGCAGCTAACATGGGCCCATTTATGGCCAGATGGCGTGCACTTCATAGCCCCACCAAGATTAGGACACAGAACGCAAGTCGGCCTGATACCAGCGCCACAAGGACGACAGAGCCACTGACCTGCAACAGATATTTTGCCTTACATAAATACATAAATCAATAAGACATGGGTACTATAAGAGTAACTTTTAAGTAATGTACAAACCATCTGGAATAACAGTGATGCCGTAACAGGCTTGGTGCACGCAAATATTACACGAGTCGCAAAACACCATTTCGTTTCCGTCTTCAGAATCCGGTGAACGACAAACATCGCAGATTACGTTTTCATCATATTCTATGCCCAAGCCTTCTTCTGATTTCATAATTGCTTGGATTTTGTCCCAAGTGCGCACCTGAAAACAAATAATCTACCTATTTATATCCATGTATTTGTAATATAATAAATCCATTAAAACAACTGAGAATAGATATATGAGTACACATGTAATTAAGAAAAACACAAGCAACTATATTTGATAAATATTTATAGTATGAAAAAAAGGGTTTTTCAAATTTTGTATTAATCTAATTTTGTACTAAATGCTTACTCTTGGCCACTGAATACTGCATTGTTCATTGAGTTAACAAAAGGGTATTTTGCTAAAATATATGATTATAATTGATTACACTTAAAAAATTCATTAAAAAAGTGTAAAAATTGCAAAATTCATAAATATATAACATGAATAGATTATATAGACATGAATATATGAATAGATATTGCCATTTTAGTGCCATTTAAGATTTGTCTTTATTTCATATTACTTCACCTCCCCATATGTCACTATACCCCTGTTTAAATTGAAATTCAGGCAAATCTAAATTTAGATAAAAAAAATATTTAAAAATGTGGAAATGTTGAACAATGTATATCAAAAACTTGCAATTAGTTGATTTTGTTTGAACAGTTAATTTAAAAAGTTTGGTTGGTACTTGATAGTTTCAATGAAGAGTCCAACAAGTTAATTCTTAGTAATAGTAATTTGCACCCACTTGTGATAACTAAGTGCAATTTTCTTGCACATCCGGAATTTATCAAGGGGACACTATAGTACAGAGAGGAAGGTACATATTTTATTCATACATACATTAACTATCATGATTTTTTGTAACTTCATGACTTTTGCCTTTTCCCTGTTAAGCCTAATAGCACTTTAAGCATAACAAAAACTTTTAGGGATGTTTAACATTGTATAAATATAAAATGATAACAAATCATTACATTAAATAACACAGTAGGCAATAGTGCCCATATCCAGAAGGATCACTAAGTTGCATAGAAATATTTCTTCATTAATGATAATTATTAACCTTAATATTAACTTTATAATTGTGTACGTTCATTTTAGCATTAATTACTGAATGATCATACACATTTCCTAAAGTAAGAACCATCTATATAAAGTTTAAATATTATACTTTAGAGTGCAGTTTTGCAAAATTTACCTCTTTGAGGGCAAAGTAAAATAACAAATTCTGTTAAAAAGTGAAACAATAGAATTTCCTACAACTTAGCTCATCAGCAAATTATTACTACATCTCTGTCAATCTTTTTGTAGAAAAATAAAGTGTTTTTTAGCACATATTTATTAATATTACTGTGTGTGTGTGTGTGTGTTTGATATATTAACATTAATTAAGGAAACAAAACTTAATTGACTGATAAAATAATTAATATCAAGTAAGTACATAAATGTAAAATAAATAAAATGGGTGAAGCATTGTTGTTGGATGATTATTGTAATTAAGCTGGGTTTACTGTATATGTAGTAGGGTAAGAAGTAAATTACGGTATTCATTGCTTTACTTGTCTTGTTGTAACAAATAACTAAAAATAATTAATTCCTTTAAATGGGACTCAATCCCACAACCACATATGAAATACTATACTGTGCCGCTTCTACATGATACTGTCAATGACGATGATGGCAAAGGAAAAGGGTATGTATATATAAATTCTTATTCTTATTATGAATATATAAACTATTGGTAAATACGTCATAATAAGTAGTCTGAGGAACAAAAGACAAGACAGACAGAATACAAGATTCCTAAATAAAAATAAGTTAATGATTAACATTATATTAAGGAAGAACGTTTGGTGGGGAACCATTCATAATAAACATTATTTATAAATATTATAATATTGATATGAAATCATAGTTAATATGGTTGCTGATAATTTCAGAACTAAAATTTATATAAGTTAACGCTAACAAGACTTGGCAACAGAGGTATGACTAATATAAGTACTAATTTGTATAAAACAAACTGACCAATATAGAGATTGACAACTTAGTAATTCTATATAGTATATAGTAATGGATAGCATTTATTTTTTTTGAGCTATGGATCACATCAAACAACCGAGTCTATAGAGTACAGGGATAATGAAAGATCTTTATATATTGTTGTGTCAAAAGCATTGACACTCCCTATAAAAGATAAAAATAATTACAGTTTTAGTATTTGATGCACCATTCCCTCCACCTTTTGAACTTCGGATAAAGAATGAAATTAAAAATAATTTTGTAAATTGATCACTTCAATGAATATGGGAAATTTTAGAGATTATTGTATAATTGTTTCTTTCATTATAATTGAAACTCATCTTATTTCTTTCATTACAATTTGTAATAATTAATGTTACAGATGTAATATTTTCAAAGATAAGTTTCGTTTCTGATAATTGATAGGATTATCAGTCTGGTTCAGACAATTTTGTTTATGAAAAATCTAAATTTTTAGGATTTTTTTTAAATTTTGTTATGGCTTGGGCTCAATAAATCGTTTTTTACTTGAGGAAACTCATAGTTTCTTAAATTTACAGATTTGCATGACATCTCTAAGGCAAACTAATGATAACATACCTCCAGTTCTTCAATAACTTTTTCAAGTTGGTCTTCAGAAACTGATGATGCCCCCGCTCGAGCTCTTTCAGTGTTCAACAGTTTCAACCAAGCTATATCAGTAGCATCCAAGTCATAGCTGCAAGAGGCCTCAGCCCGTGCAGGTGTCGAACTTAGGAAATGCCTGTCAGCTTGGTAATGAGCGTCGCGGGTCAGATGTATGTATTTATCTTTTGGCCTGTAAATTAGGTTATAATAATAAAACTACAACTATTATCTAGGTTTTAATAATTAAAAGTTTCTGGAATGCTTTTTGGGTATAATATTTGCTGTATTATTATTTGACATGGGGATTTAATTCACACATCTTGTTTTTTATTTAAACTATTATTTTGCATCCTTTTTTTTTCTTTTATAAACAGTCAGAATAAGCACACATATTTTTGAAAAGCAATAATTTTTCCCTAAAAATAACAGAGATAATTTAAAACAATTTGTACATTACTTCTCTATGAAACAACATGCATAATTAGTAATGTACTTAAACTCACAATTTAAAATCTTGAAAGTTAGGTGGCCGTGGGTTAGCAATGATTTTAACTTTGGGTGCTGGTAAGGAGTCGGGTTTGACAGGCACTTGAACGCCTCTCTCCCAATCTTGTTTCCATGTGTCGGTGATGATCCAATACTCACTTGGAGTAAGTGGTTCAGAGTCAGGTAGCTTCATTGCACTGATGAGATCTTTTCTGTAATTTTTGTGCAGTTACGTTATATTATTTGTTTTGGAATAACATTTTGAAATAATTAATTGCAAAATCACTTGGGAACATTTATTTTACAGCAAAAATGATATGATACTTAAATAAGTTTTTTGGTACATTTGAAAAAATATTCATACAAATTGGTAAGTAAATTTGACTAAATTTATACATAAAATTATGAAATGTAAACATTAGTAATTTTGATATTACTGTACAACAGCAACTAATTTGTACCGATGGTGCATATAATAAAAGGGTATTGTATTGTATAACCTTTAATCAAAACACTGCTGTGTTATTAAAATTAAAAAATTAATAACACAACATAATAATATCCCATACTTACTTATTTCTTAACATTTTTGTAAGCCATATTTATTATTCACAACTTTATTTAAGCAATTGCTTTTTACAATAGTTACTTGTATAATCATACTGTAAAAAGTGTCATCTTTCTGTTAACTGTAAAACTAAACATATAAGATATTTTTAACAATTACAATTTCCTTTAGTAATAACAAACAGATGTACACTTTTCACAAAATAATAACAGCATATACATTCGCAAAGACTGATTTCTTATTGCAATAAAGAACATAAAAGCTTTTGCATAGTTCTAATAATTATCAATAAATTGTCAACCTTATTGTAATTATAAATAAGAGAAAAGAATGAAATCTTAATATTATAATACAAAATGTATTGCAATAAATTTGTAACATAACTTTTATAATTAACTTTATTAATAAAATTCATAAAATGTTTATAACAAAAAGCCTTATTTTATTTTAATTATTAAAATAATTCAAATCACTCAGCGATAGATTTGTACATAAAGTTCTTGCCATTACATTCTTCATATAATTGTCTTTATGGCAATATTACAAATCAAAAATATGTGTAAATAGATCTCTAAAAAAATTGTAAAAATTAGTAGAATAATAATAAAAACTAATAAATAATTGATAAAAACCAGCTATAATAAAATACAATAATTAATTTAGAGTTACCTTCACATATTTTTTTCAAGAAATTAGCTAAAAAGCTATCAGTTTTAGTCTTTGTCCTGCAGATATCAGGTTAGGCAGAATTAACTCAGTTTAAAGACACTCTGTTACTCGTACACTGCCCAATTTTTGAGTCATTATATTGAATTAAGAAACTCAATGCCATTCATGTTTGGTAAATAATCTATTGCAAAGCTTAAACGCACAGCTCTCTTATTAAATATCACATACAAATTGATATCGCAATGATATATTAATTCACATTCAAATATAATTTTAATAAAGAATGTAGATGTTTTTACAACAATAACATTTTACAGCAAAGCGTCTTAAATAATAATATTACTATAACTAAGAATATTTTTTAGAATAACAACTCGCATTAGCCTTTTGTAATGAGATTTACAACTTCATATTTTGTCTAATATATCTTGACTAGTATTTTTTAGAAGTAAGACAACAACACACCAACCTGAATAGTTCAGCAGGTGCCTCAGAGGCACTTCTGTTATATATAGATGGCATTTTGAGGTCACTGATAGGCCGAAGCTGCCAAAGTGCATCTTCGGGTTCTTGTCTGCGACGTTTGGATGTGCCGGCTTCATCCCCACGCACCCCACACGCCCTCTTTGTGCCTCGCAACGACATCTTTTTAAGTTTTTTCACAACCTACATGTTCACGAACCCTTCACTGCTTTACACTTTGAACGAGGCAGTAACATTGTGTAGAATGTCACATTATTCACATGATGACATTTTAGTTTACAAACACACAAGAAGTACAACCTGCAAAAAAGAGAAACACATTTTTACTACTATTTGATTTAGAAGAACAATTATTCACTAGAGTTGTGTTTTCTACATAAGTAAACTGCTAATAATAATATATTACCTAAAAACTTAAAAATAAAAAGCTAGTATTGTAAAGTTATAAAAATTATTTAATATTTATAGTGAATATTAACTATTCAAGTAAACATTATAATTGTATTGAAAATGAATTTTGACATAGGGACGAAATATGTCAATTCAGTACTTTGCATCGATTAAGTGGGAGTCAATAATTATAAAAACACTGAGAAGCATCTCATATGAAATGATTATAATCAATAAACATTACAAAAAGCATCATTTTATAAAATAGAAAATTAACAATCAAACTCATTTGACGTTTCATTATTGCATGAGTAAAATATATGGCGGGCCTGTGGATTGTTAAGTAGACCCGAGAATAGAGGCGCCGAATTTGTGTCAGTAGATTCCGCTTCCTAAATTTTAGCACTAATCTTCGATAACCAAAAGGAACTCACAAAAATCAACAATCGCAATCAATAATTTCATTTTTCTGATCTTTTCAGTAAATATTTATCACACGGAAAGTCTTCCATTAGACTACATAACAAAATTGACAACATAGAGAGCAGCACTGTTTTGTTACCAGTTTGACGTGAGTCCTACGCATCATTTTATTCCTGTAAGTTTCGTTAAAGTACAGATACACATATATAATAATGTATAGATCGATATTCATTATTATACATAGGCTTAAAAGGTAAGTAGTAGCTCATGTTTTACGTACATTTTCTGTAATAGTCATTTGGCGCCATTGATCTGCAAACCACTTTGGTCACGTGACTATATACGAAACACCAACGCAAGCCAAGTAAAATGGCCAAAACGCACATCGAGTTCATATAATGTCATTGGTTTAGTAATGAAATTATCGCACAACATGAACATTGAGATTGAATTTTCAATAAATTAAGTTTCAGAATCGATCAAACACAAACACATTTTTAATGAACATAAAATTTGTCATAAAGTAGCACAAATAATCGAGATAATACAACATGAACCCCAGCAAGAGATATCAATAAGAAGTTACAGCTATTGGCCACTAGTTGGCGCATCAAAAAAAAAATGTCTAACAATGTTGCTAGCAGTAATTTTATAATTTGGAATACTTTCCTACCTAAAACTTTCTAAAGTTATAGTGTAAAAAATTTTGATATATAATCAAGATTCTACTTTAGTAAAAAAGTTTACAAATAATTTAAACTATTTTCATGTTTAATTATAACTTATTATGAAATAAAATGTAACTTGTAGTTCTTAATTCCATAATCGTCTTAGATTGTTGTTGTTCATAATGCGTTTGAAGTAAGTAAAACGTCATGTACAGTGCATCCCTGATCCATCCCACGTCAATATCCATTCAAAACATTTAAATCTACACAGGCGCAGTAAAACAATGATTATAGATTATATTGATATAGATTATAGAAATATGTTTACCAGTCTCTGTACGTACCTATGTGTGCTTGTTTGTTCCATCTGGCTTTGCAGGTTCCAACTGTATTGACATAAGTGAATATATATACTAATTTAGTTTGATAAATTTTTGACAAATATCTGAGTTATATGTTATTTACAATATCAATTATGTCTAACCATGTTTACATTTTTTATACATTTGTTGTATTACTAGCGACTAGCCCGAAATATGCATCATCGGGAGATAGACAATAGATGACAGCTTTAAAATCAGTAGCTTTGTTTCAGTTCTTATGCTGGGTCGGTGCTAGTCAATTGTGGCCCAGGAGGAAATTCGTTAGGTTTAAGTAGGTATATCAAAGGTCTTATCACATTTTTTTTTTTTTTGGTTTCAGAATTCATTTATTTCTCATACAGAATTTACAATTCACTTACTGAGAAAAAACAATT
>JAXGGP010000028.1:6910355-6923535 GCA_035584415.1 Eueides aliphera
ATTATCTAAAAAATAAATGTGTTTTTGATTAAGAGTATTTAATTGTGAACAATATTGTCTTTGGCATCACTTAATTTCAATAATAACAGAAAATGACGCTGACAAAGTCGTGGGTAACAGCTATAATTTCTAAAGCTGAGAAGGTTGTTTGCAAAATAAATATGATGCCCAAGATAACAATTCCACGCGCACGAAGTCGCGGGCACAGCTAGTGTATAATTAAATTGAAAATGACATACTCTTTTAATATATTAAAATAGAGGTTGTAAATAGACTGAATCCATATAGGGCTGCCGGTGCTGTTTATTGATTAACAATATGTAAAAATTTATAATATCTTAAATTAATATATTGATATAAATATATTATATTCGTAATATTTTTGCAAGTTGTAGGGGATCCGGTGGTTATTGCGTTTTAATAACCTTGTTTGGTTACTAAATTATTATTCATTTTTTTATATTTTAAGTTTCGTTTTGGTTTTTTTATTTGTTTAGATTTTATTAATTATTTATAACTTATATTTATTTATAATTTTATCATCTTGTAAAAAATTATAGTAGCATACTGCTATTAAACATTAAAAAATGTATGCCATTGCAAACACTCCTATATCTGAACATTATACAATTTTTCTCTAACTCTACCAGTCTATACCCATTGATGGTGTTATTTGTTGAATATATTATGTATAATAATTTTAAACTTTACAGATAGAGAGTTTGGTGTATTAAATGAACATAAGCCATTTTTTAGAATTGGCTTAGCTGCGAGTTCCCCATTTTACAGAGGAAATACTAAGTATGGTGGTACTAATAATTTATATGTAAATCGACCAAACATTAAATCCAAGAAAACAACTAATATAAATATTAGTAATATGAATGATAATGAAGCCACCATGAGCAATTCTGCAAAACGAATTATGGATCTTTTGGACAATTTTTCTTCCCCAACTATTGAGGCTAGACGAATCCCGCAAATAACGAACACATCCATGAATAATAACAGTAACAAATCTATAAATGTTACCACTGCCAGCAAAAGACATATGGGTAAATATTAATTAAATATATTCTTTTTTTATTTGAGCCAGCCATTACAGCCATTTCTTGCATATAGATGTGTTATTTGTATATTAAAGATATGCTTAGAAAGTTTTTCGTATTTTCCTGACAGTGCATATTGTATTTTTATAAAATAAATTTACAACTATGGTGTAAAGCATGTGGCATTAAGTGTGAAATTACATTCAAATCAATATATATTTTAGTTTTATTAGGTTTGTGTGTTAGATCAAAGAATCTATGCTGTAAATTTGATTGGTCCTTTTAAGTATGGAGCAATATTCAACATTTTCACCATATTTTACATTTTTACATTTAAAAATAATGTTCAAATCAATAACAAATTAAGAAGGTATAGAGAAGTTGTGTTAATAGAATGCCTGTGATAGAAGAAGGTTGGCCAAATATGGTCGTCCAGAATGACAATATATAATTTTATAAAATAATTAATGATTATAAGCAAAAAAATCTTTAAAATAATTCCCATATATCATTACTTAACTTTCAATTTTAACTGTATTATAATAATTTCCTGTTACAATACTTTCTTTTAAAATATTATGAAGGATCTTTAATAAAATCTAGATTTTACTTGTTTACTAGCATGCAAGTATTGCATTAATTTCAAAAACACAGCACAAAATTTTATGATTAGTTGAATATTTTAAGCATAAACAAATCTACTTTATAAGAATTTGAATCTTTCTTTACAAATGTATAGTGCAACATTCTACTCTTGTATATGCTGCATTTAAAATACTTTTTGAAAACACCAAATATTTCAAGGTAGTTTTGTTTGGTAAATCATGTTTTTGTACATTTAATTTAATAATAAACTACATATTTAAAAAAATATAAACATCAAAAATTTTTAATTCAAAATGAGATGAATTAAAATTTCAGAATAGTTGTAGGGTGTAGAAATGAGGTGTTGCAAAATTTGATCATTATTTTACATTTTATTCATTTATGTTACATAGATTTATTCAGATTTATAGTGATTGTATAACTAATAATACTTTAGTCTTAAAATGGTCACTATATCTTTGGAATACTGTTTCAATTAGTGTTTTTGATCTTGTTGATACAGTGCCACTGCTGCTTATTTTTAATTAAACTTGGCGTCCAAAAACTTAATCAGCGAAATCACTGTATCTGATGCAATATTTACATTAAATCCTTACTTGATATCCCCATTTTCACTTAGAATTTTATCATAATTTTTATCAAGAATCCATGATGATACTTTCTGTTTTGTATTTAATAAAATTTTCATTAATAAATTTAGTAATTGTATTTATTGATTATGAGGCAGAACTGAGCAAATAAATAAAAACACTGTAAATCAGGAAGATGAGTTTGCATCTCAATTTCTTGCATTGAAATCTTATGTTTTTTTTTACTTCTTAAAGGAACAATGTTAAAAATAATAATAATAACAAAATAGAAAACATCTTGACACATATCAAGGTGTTCAGAGTCTGAGACTGCCTAACTCCTCACTGGATCTACTTAAACTTTGGCAATTGCTGCGAAATTTACCTTCTTATTCTATTGAAATTTAGTAGCAAATTTTCATTGCCTGAAAATATTTTAATATTTAATTAAACACGATATTTTCTTAAAAATGAAACCTACCTAGAACAGTTTATCACCCTCGAAGTACCCCACAAACTATTTTTATTTAGAATCGTTGGAGGCGTTTACTTTACTCGCATGCTCTGCGATTTTCTCTTCCACTTCCATTGATTGGCATTGGAAGAAATATCTTTAGAGATAAATCCGCCCTTGTTAAATGGCTTTACAAATGATATTTTATGTAGTTATTACACGCAAAAAGAATATATAAGATATACAAGAATTGCTTGTTTGAAGATACAAGATAATTCTATTTTTAGGTATTACTTGTGATCTTGGTATTTTTTAAGAAAATTACCTTCAAGGCAATGAATTTAAAATAATAAACTTTCAACTTTTTATTCTGTATTGTAATATTTTTACATTACGATTAATACTGTCCGATTTTAATGAATATATTAGAAATGGACTCTTGAGAAAAAAAATAAATAATATATGCATTTTAATTTGTAATGATGAATGAATCTTTGAATGATGTTTTTTTAAAATAATTGTTAATTAAACTAATTCAAATCACATTTATATCTTATTGATTGAATGTAATATTATAAATGTGTAAGCTTGGCTACAGTAATAAAATGCCGCATGTAGGATATTCATATTTAATAATGAATATAAAATAATTGAATCTGAACAGTACTTTTTGGGGCTTCAATTAAAGTGTTTTGTAAACTTTTAGCTTTCCAAAACAACGAGCTCTATGTACCAAGTGTTGCGAGTGTTCTTAAACTTAAGGAAAGGTCAAGGTTAATGAAAACAACCAGCGTCGCTCGACAAATAATAGCCTCACAGAGCAGTTCAAGCGACATGTACCAACCTACTTTAAAAAGGTAAAATTATTGACTATCATAATTTGTTTTGTATAAATAACTTGAAATTAAAATATTAATACTATATTTCACATTTTATTTTCAGTTCTAATTCAAATACGTCGGAAGGCAAATTCATTTCTAAAATTAGATCAAGGGTAACCAAGACTAATCAGAATAATATGGAAATGGAACAGATCGTAACTCCTGTTAGTCTCCCAACTGCGACATTGCAAATTGATAAAGATAATTTACCTAAATTTTCTTTTAATATTTCGTTACCCACTGCATCACGTCGAAATCATGAAAACGATGTTCCACCAGAGCCCAAGAAGAATATAACTTCTTCCGAGTCAGATCTAGTATCAACTGAAAAACCTGTAGCCACCAATGCACAAGTCCTACACACGACGGACAGTAGCTCCTTTAAATTTTCATCTCCGGTTAGAATATGCGTGGATACAGCAGAGGATCCAACTTCACCGCAAAACTTTGCATTGTGCAGTCCTGAAAGAAATGTTGAAAATATAAAACAAACTAAAGAATCAATATTTGGACAAAACAAAGTGAAGAGTCAAAAGGCAGAGACAGCTAACATACAATTAGAAAAGGAACAAGAAAAACAATTAGTAAAAAAATGTATACAGTGTGAAGTTGAGTTGAATGAAGAACAAGTGAAGTCGGAAAAGTGCGCTGATTGTGAGAAAGCAAAGCAACCTGATCCATTGCCGATTGTAGTCACTTCAACAAAATGGAGATGTGGTGATTGTTGGGTTGATAATGATGAAGAAAAGGATAAGTGTGTTTGCTGTGGTGGGAAGAAACCTTCAAAAACCAAACCTACTAATGCCTCTAGCAATAAAATTGTTGTAGATGTCCAAAAAAGTAAAACAACAGTCGTAAACAACATAAGTAGCAACAATGAACTAAATAGTGCCATTTCTTCATCAAGTGTTACTTCCAGTACACCAAACTCCACACTGAGTCATATTGTTAAACAGCAGAGTAGTAAGTGGGAATGTCCAAACTGTATGGTACATAATGAAAATAGTGCAAGCAAATGTGTTTGCTGTGAGACAGAGAAACCAGGAACAAGTAAACAACTTCAAAATAAAAGTTTTAATTTTGGCATCAGTCCCAATGTATCTTTTAAATTTGGAATTGACCCAAAGCAAAATATTCCTCCACAAGAAACTATTACGTCAACGGAATCAATGGAAGCACAAGACAAACAATCTGAAACAAATAATAACGTGTTCTTTGGCAAAAAAATTGATTTTAAGTCAACTGAAACAAAATCTACAGAGGCTTCCCTAAAACCAGCCGAAACTAATAAAGACTCTATTGATGCTCCTAAGGCTAAATTTTCGTTTGGAATACCTAAAGATAATTCAGTAAATACTTTTGCACCTACATCGAACGTTGCACCAGCTACATTTTCATTTGGTGTGCCAAAAGCATCAGATAAAACTAAAAATGAAAAAGACGATACGAATAAACCCGCGCCAGATGTGAAGTTGTTTGGTATAAAACCAACAAATGACGCTTTGTCTCCGTTAACTACTAATACATCGCCAATTATGCCCTTCACTATGACACAAACAACTTCTACTTCTACAACAGCTGAATCAGTTGTACCACAAAGTACATTTTCGTTTCCGTCAAATACTTTTACACCACCTACAGGTCTATTTAATGA
Source organism: Eueides aliphera (assembly GCA_035584415.1). Taxonomy (NCBI): domain Eukaryota; kingdom Metazoa; phylum Arthropoda; class Insecta; order Lepidoptera; family Nymphalidae; genus Eueides; species Eueides aliphera. The sequence continues at coordinate 6,915,569 of JAXGGP010000028.1, forward strand.
ACAAAAATCTACGACTGCCACAGAAACGACCACTACTCTCAGCAATCCAATAGTTTCTAGTGCGCAGTCGCCGTCATCCTCTATGTCATATTTTTCAAATAATAATACTGGTAGTAGTAGCCCTCAAAATTTGTTTTTCAAAAAAAATGACACGGATACTTCAGCAACTTCATCGGTATTTCCAAAATCGGATTCTTCAACAACATTGTTTTCGAAGCCAGAGTCGACGACAACAACAGGCTTATCATTATTTTCGAAGCCGGAGTCGACAACGACGACGGCAGCAGCTCCACAACCTGCAGCGCCGGCGCTTGCCTCTAACTCGCCAATCTTTAGCTTTGGGAGCAATGTGTCACAGAATTCACAAACGCCAGAAGAAAAACCTAAATTTTCATTTACATTTGGATCAAATAAAAGTGACACTTCGAATTTGTTCAGTGCACCACCGCCTTTTGGCTCGGCTGTTGAAAAATTCAATATGTCATACCCTAATACTATGGGTAGTGGATTGTTAGGTAACAATGGCATTAATAACACATCTCTGAGTATCACAACCATGAATACTAATACTCTGAATAACAATATCATTGGTAACAATACAATAAGCAGCAACATAATGGGTAACAATGGGCTTGGTAGCACGCCCATAGGTGGTAACATCATGGGAAACAACACGATAGGCAGTAATGCTATGAGTGGCAGTACTGTAGGTAATAACGGGCTTAATAACATCATAAGTAATAGCCCCATGAACAATAATGAGCTGACCAACAATAATGGTTTGACCTCTGGTCATCCTTTGGGTGGGTTGGCTTGTGGCACGTCTGGAACCAACATTGGAGGGGATAGCTTGTCTCTGAATCCCGTAAATCCTTTAATGGCCGGCGCTTCGAGCTCAAGTCCCGTAGGTGGTAATATATTCAATAGAGTACAAAAGAAAGATATGTGGTCCGCGTCTAATGCTGGTGCGAATAACATTTTTGCTTCAAGTGCGACAGCAAGCACTGTGCAGAAGCCGACTTTCACATTCGGCGGGTCTACATCTTTCAACACGAACAGCCCGGCGCCCGCCCCCGCGTTCGGCAGTGCGCCGCAGCCCCAGCCGCCACAACCCGCCCAGGGCCTCCAGCCGGTTCAGCCCGCCGCGAACATCTTCGGCAACACTTCGAACAACCAGCCCCTATTCACGAATACTGTGCAGAGTCAACCCGCCCAGCCTAATGTGTTCGGGGCGCCGCCGCCGGCTGTTCCGCCTATGGGGCTGTTCGGAGCGTCGGCGTTCGGGGCAAACAGCACATCCTTTGAAAATGTCTCCATGAATCCAACACAAGCTCCGTCATTTAATTTTGGCGCTTCGAACAATCAGCCAAACATATTTGGATTTACACAGGTATTTATATTTATTGTTTAAATAATTTCTGTTAATGCACTGTAAAGCTTGGTATGATCATTTATATTTTTATGGGTAAATTATAATAACAAGAAGAGGCCGTCGAGTTTTTGCAAAAGTATATAGGTACATAGCACCGATGCTCTGATAAGTGTATTTAAACTTAATGATATTTAATAATTAATTTGTAAGTACTAAATTAAAGAGTATTGATAACTATTCTTATTATGCCATACTTATTTCAGAACTTTTTATCTGTTCTAATATTTCAATCCTCTATTTCGGGACTTAAGCCCTGATGGTTCCAACTCTAAGTCAGTTTTACTTCTGCCACTCAACACAATATGTCTCGAATTCCAGCGAAAATTCATGAGCCAATCTTGTGACTGTAACCGCGACAGGTTCGATCCCCACTCGAGTTAATTTAATATTTACTGTTTTAATTTATTCGCTCTGGTAACAAGGTAAAGCGCGGTGTTAAGTTCCGCAATCAACACGCAATCACTCAAATTCGGAAAATGGGAATTCGGAAATTGGGGAACTGACTATGTACAGCATAAGTTGTTTTGGTAACATTATAAAATTAATGAAGTAATGCGTTCATTACAGCGTCCACAAATGCAACAAACGTCAGGTGTGTACAACTTCGGCTCCCCAGCGGGCACCACCACGCCGCAGGTGCAGTTCAACATGGGCAGCGCGCCCGTCGCCGGCCGGCGCGTGCGGAAGGTCATACGCAGGACGACGGCCCGATGAGGTCTAACACATGACAGAACCATGTGAGTGTTCATATGCAATGCTAGCATATTAGTTATGTAACGAATACACGCATTACCATTCGGTGAGATGAGCTTGTGCATATGTTTCATGTGAATATTGAAATATATATTTATATATATTCGAAAATTATATTAAATAAATGTAAAGAACTCTTTTTTTATTGAATAGTAACATAACCTCGTATTCACATGATCAGCTATTGTTTTTCTTTATCGTTTGGTATTATTTAGTACTCCTTCGAGTTACGAAACCTCATAAGAACTTAGAAAACAAAATTATTTCACGTGTAAATTATACTAACACATAGTTCGCGTACGAGTTGAATGCAGCTGAAGCGCGGGAATGTGTCCGTGCGTATGGTCTCGCACGCCCGTATGATATTGCTCTCCTATATAAGTCTTGCACCTATAATATATTAAACACGTGTATTCTTTTCGTGCTTTATTTGAACAAGAACGAAGATAGTAATTTACAGACATTTAACACTGTCTATTTATTTATCTAAACTTCGTCCTTAATTTTTTTACATCTGACAACGATTCAAGTTATATTGCAAATCAATATGAAAATTTATAAAAATAACTACTCCTTAATTGTTGTTAAAATATTTAGTGATACTTAATATAATACTTTATTTTCGTTTATATACAACGTTTTCAGTAACCTAATCACACAACATTAACTCATTCTTTAGAGCTGCAGTCAGTTCGCGCGTGAACTATAAACAATCGGCGAAAAACAGTATTGTCTTAGATTATTCAATAAGTAGCAAATATTGTTACATCGCTAGTAGACATAGTGTTACATCACTAGTATACATATAGCGTGTACACGTCACGTCTGTGTATCGATTCGATTTGTTGTGTATTTTTTTCACAACAAATCGAATCGATACACAGACGTGTTAAACAACTTTTTTTTTTCATATGACAAGCATATTTTAATCTGTTCATAATATTTTACTAGAAATAAGTAAAAGTTCTAAGGATCATCTTCAATGCTACATATCTCGATGTTTATTTCATTACTTTGTATTGATTTTGTTATGTATTATGAAAAAAAGAAAACATTTGTGTTTTTATTATCTTTTAATAACAAGATTGACTTGAAATATTTTAATAATGTAATCCTCACTGAATGTGTGGGCAAAATGCTGTTAAGAAATTTTATAAATACATAGCTTCCCTGAACACAATTTAGAACATCTTTAGGTTGATTACAATCATAACTTACACTAAAAAGAATCGAAACACTCATCAGGGATTATAATTATGTCTTATGATAGTTGATGATATTTTGATAGTAAACCACTACTTAAATTTTATTGAAATGGAAATTGAGAGAAATTGAAGGAGGTTTTTTTACTTATTATAATAAGTTACTTATCATTAATGCATATTACAGTATTGCTGTAAATGAAAACAGAATATAAAATAAATCATTTACTATGAAATAAACTAAATTCAATTAACAAAAAGCTATGTGATCATTACATCAAATATTCTATAACAATATTGTTTTTAGGCATATGATCCTTTTTGATAAATGAAAATTACAATATTGCTTGAAACAATTGTTGTATTGTGATAATTTCAGCAATCGCAGGCGCAGACAGTGTCCCGGATGATAGTACCAAGGCGTGCCTGCTGGCTCGGGCACGCCGGACTGTAACCGTACTCTACTTTATAATTTAGATTCATTACACATGTAATGATTGTGAATATGGCGGCAAATCGCAATGATTTGTGTATGAACATACAACATTATTGTGAAACATTTCATTTTTTCTGTTGTCATTTTGTTTTAAATTGCTTATATATATATTAGTTTTATTGAATTGCAATATTGTCATTGTCCATCTGGTATTTTTTTTTATTAGTCAATCTGTTTGTTCTACATAGCATTATGATTTGTAATACACTTGTAAAATAATAATTCAAATACAAAAAAATAAATTTTATTTTTTTCTTTTACGTTAGTATTCCATTTATAGAACGATATTTTTAAAATTAAAACAACACTTGATTCAATTATATGGTATAACTATATATATTAGTGCTAAATAAATTATGATCTACAAGGAAGTCATTGATAATAAAATTATTTCAAACAAGACAAAAAAAAATGATATGGTTAGTTTTTATTGTTCAAGTATTTGTTTTTATCTTTCTGTGTATTCACACATATAATTCTCGAAGTATATATTAGAATGAATTCAGATAAAACATAAAAAAATTGTCATCTGTAATAGTTGTGTTCTAAAAATTTTTTTCTACTGTTTATATTTGTCGCCATTTTCAATATCATTTGCTTAGTGGCGTGAAAACTATTGTTTAGGATAGTAAGATATAATTGTATCATTATTACATAGTAATAATTGTAAATGTATTTGAACATCTGATTTATATAGTTAAAATGTTGTTAATTTTATAAATCTTCATTTTTACATAGTAATGTAATAACGAAATAATTTAGAGAGTATCGGTAGCCCATCGACCTATGCTTAAGCCGGGTCCAGGACCATAATGTGTAGTGAAAAAAATTACAAGCATTTAAACGGTTTTGAAACTTATAATGTCACTTCTTAAATTGATTATGCATGTAGTTATAATTATTATTAAGATGCATGTAGCTATACATTTTTTTCGTTATTGTTTTTTATAATTAATCATGTTTAAAAAAACTTTTTTGTATACACCCATTGTGTATAAGTTTTATAACTTAGTTAGAGCTTCTATATGGTCAAAGGCTTGCGTATGATTTATTAGGTTATATACTACGTTTGCGGCCACTTATGTAGCCACAATAGAATAGAAGCCGTAGTTACACATCACACATATCTGTATTTAGATACAATATTATATAGAGCACAGGTCGTAGCTAGAGCAAAAATTGTAATTACCAGTTTTTTTGTTTCTTTAAAAAATGTTCTTAAGGTGTTCGTTGTAAATGTGAAGCTAATAATTTTATCGTGTATTAACGTGTAGTTGTATGTCGTTGATTTATAAACGGAGCTATGCATATACACAATTAATATAGTAACGTTCCTAACTGCAAATATTTTGTCAGAATTATAGCACTAATTATATATTTACTTGCAAACATTAATTTAACTAACTAATAATGTTCACCTATCTGAATCAGTATATAACACAAATGGAAAAAAAATCCAGTGAGTGAAGAAATCACTCCCAATTTACATCTACTTATTGAAAAAATAGAGGTCATCGTAAAAACACGATGGTTGTGGTCTCTTACACTCGGCTGATGAAAACGTTGTGTTCTGTCCAGCTAAGACTGGACGCGAACACTGACAAGCGGTGTGAGGTATGCCAAGTAGAACTTAAATTAATTATTTAATTTTCATTTTTTTTTTCTTAATAACAATTGTTTTTATTCATCAAATTTTCGTTTTGTAAATACTTTATTTCTAAATATCATTTGAATAAATTTGAACATTACTTCTTACTCTAGTAATATTTATTGTCAAATGGTAAATATAAATAAATATTAATGATTGTCATTTAAGTCTTTACACAAAGGACATGTGTGTTTGTAATTATAATAATAAGATTACATACTAGTATCCTCACTTAACAGTGAGGTTGATAAGAGAAATGAAATCGTCTAATAAATTTGTGATTTTTATTTTTTTAAATCATATTAGGAATATAATTATTTGCCGTGCTGCAATAGATCAAGCTTTGTTTACGATGCTAAACAATGTGCTTGCGAGTAAACCATGTGAATCACATGTATTTAGATTATACGAGGAGATTCTTTAACGAAAAATACTATTATAAAAAGTGAAGAAAATGAATTACACGAGGATGTGTCTTAAGTTATATTTTTAGATAAATGTAGATTTAGAATATGCGAAGTCATAAGTGAATATATGTTTAAAGGAGTCTCCTCCCATTTGTTAATTAATCTAAATTCATGGATGCCGTATTCTTCATTCGTACAGTAATTATGTAAATTATATAATATTTAATAGCCAACAATAAAGAATTATTAGAAAATTGGGGAGCAAAACTAATTTATTGTTTATTGAAATATTTGTCTTTGATATTATAAAGTTTATAAATGGAATTAATAATTATGGTTGATCATAAATATAAATAACTTTAGATTTGTTCCTCAATAAATGGCCATCATCATATATTGTAGTTTTATTTTAAAGCCTGAAATGTGATATCACACATTATCGTTATTTATCTTTCAATTGAATTTATAAGAATGAAAGCAAGCATTAGGATAATTTGGGAATATCACAACAATCGCTTAGTGATTAACGAAGAAATTGTATCTATTATCTGCTTTAATTATATATTTATATATGAGATGTCGATATTTGTAAATTTAAATTTTATATTCGATTTAAAGTCTTTGTTTGCTTAATGATTTACTTATGATAAATAGTATGCAGTTAGGATAATTAAATTAAAACAATCTATGCACGTTGCTGTGTCCCGAGGCAAATAACATAGTTTATTACTGAGAAATTCTATATTTTCGCGTCAACTGCACCATAAGTTTGATGCGAAAATATAGAATTTCGGATTTAAAACCTTAATTTTTACATATGGTATATAAAAGGGAGGTAATTTATTATAAATGATACTTCGAAAATGTCATTATTTTAGTTTGATAAAGGTACATTAATATATATAAAAAAAATAATTACTTGTCGACGAAATTGACGGATAAAAATATAAATCAATAACTTTTAAATGCCAGTGAACATAAAAAACAAAGAACAAACTGATAAGTTTGTTCTTTGTTTTTTTATGTTCACTAATATACATGAACAAGTGGACGAATTGGAACGATTTTATTTTCTTAGTTAAAGTAGATTTCGAACGAAAATAGACTGGTAGAATGTTAGAAATAACAAATAAGGAAATAATTAGCTAATAAAAGCAGTCATAGACATTTTCATTAACGTATAAAATACATATATAAAACTTAATGTTTATTTATTTTTTTATTGTATTTATTACTTAGAAAACAACAGTATAATATTAAATACAAGCCAAATTTAAATTTGTACAATAACAATAAAGCCAATAACAGTTTTCCACTTACAAAATTTTATCCTAAATCTAGAGCTACACATCAATTGGATATACTATTGACAACATTATGTGGTTTAAGTAAAAACAAAACAATTAATATAGAGTAAAATATAAAAATAAAACAATAATAATATTTAAAACAAAAAAAAACAAAAACCATAAATGCCTATGTTGATAGTGCTCATCTACTTATGCATCCGAATATGCAAATGTGTGTGTATGTGACATCAAACATATGAGTACATGTCTGGGTGTGTGAGAATGTGTGGGTGTGTGAATTAGTGTGCATGTGGATGCATGTGTGCGTGTATGTTCGATATAGTATATAAAAAAGAAAGAATTATATAGACTGAATGCGTTTAATTTGTTTTTTAAAAGAAACTTTAAATAAATGGAACAAGTCAATTTGAGGGTACTTTTTATTATACAATAATGGTACCCGTGAGAAAAAGGAGTTTGCTGCGTAATTAGTATGTGAAATAGGTATATAAAACAGATTAGATTGGGTTATGCGGGTTCTTTTCGAAGGTAGATCAATTCTGTTGAATCAACATTGCCGGATACAAGATTATAAAGAAACTTTAATTCTAACAACTCGCGACGGTCACTAAGAGAAGTTATATGAAAATGTTGACAGCTTTCCTCATAGGTCCCAGATTTCCTACATATTTTGAAGTTTAGATGTTTAATAAACTTTGCTTGAATTGCCTCAATAGCGG
>JAXGGP010000028.1:6925411-6937816 GCA_035584415.1 Eueides aliphera
TATCATCTGCGAACATTAAAAACCTCGAATGCTTAAAACAGTACCTTATGTCAAATAGGTATACATTATAAAGAAGTCCTAAATGCGAGCCCTGAGGTACGCCCGAGGTAATGTCAACGTAATCTGATCGAGATCCACCCAACCTAACCGCTTGCTTTCGATTCGAGAAATAAGACTTCATCCAACGAAATAAATGTTAAACCGTTAAAAAGCTTGCTATATTTTTACATAAAAAAATTGTACCTAAAATTGTGCAGTGTGCAATAGACGATTTCTTGTGTATATATTCTTGTAGATATGTTAAGTGACATATATAACGGGAACCTCAAAGTAATAAGTGTCGTGGTCGATTTTTTTATATTCGTCTTAGCTATGTGTTTGCTATTGGTTTTTTTTTCAATGGAGGAGAGAAGGCAAACAAGCATACAAGTGATAAGCCCACGAGCCTGTGTTGCATGAGAGGATCTACAGTTGCTGGGCTGTTGGTCATTAAGGCAGAGAAAGATGGATTTTTTGAAGGCTATGCCGTATCGACCTGAAAACACCAGCAGCTTAGCTTAGTAGCACCAGTTACTTGCTAGTCAACTATAATATATCTTTTATATAACTAACTGTAGGGCCGCCACATGGCTTCATTTATTAGAAAACAATAAGAGTATTGAATTTTATATTTATCTGGTTAGGTGGTAGATATGCCGCATGGCTAAATTAATTTTTCTCCCAAAAGTCCCGATACATTTTTACTTGCTTGTTTAATGAAATTTTCTATATTATATTGAACGTCGCGCATGCGCACATGCATGAGACTAAACGTCAGATTGTGGGTTCGATCCTCACACGCGGAAATGAAATATTTAATATTTTTAATTTTAATATTTAATATTCTCATTTCCACGCTTTACCTTGTACTAGAGCAAAGATGCTCTAGTTACAAGGTAAAGCGTGGCGTTTAATTCGGCAGAAAGTGAACGAAGTGCTAACGACACTGTTCCGTTCCCTACTTTCCGCACTAGGTTCCCAAGTTCCATGTCCCAAGAAAAATAAAAGAAATAGAAACATAAAAAAAAATGTGAGTTTGTGTTTTGGTATCAGAGTAACTCCTTTTAAAAAAATACGATTTTTTTTAAATCATGATGAAAATATTTTTTTACATTTTTAGATAATTTATACTTATAATACAGGTGAAGTGCGTGTCGGACTAGCTCACTGATCGTTTCGTACATATTTCGAGATAGTAGGTCAACGTGAATAACTAGGTACTTATAACTGTTAGCAAATATAAATATGACTTCGTATGCATTAATTTCGCTTGAAATTAATTACAAATAAAAGCCTCTAAATATTTTTCTATGAAATACCAATACATTTTCACTATTCGTATTTTTTTCTTTACATATATAAGTTCTGACGTCATGCCAAAATTTCATAACTAAGTATAAAATACACTAAAAATTAAAAACGATGCATAACTGTTCATATCTTTTAATTGTGACTTAAAAGCATGCATTTTTTTGTGCTTAAAGGGACTGTTGACCTAAATATATTATATCAATATCAGTTAAATACTTCTTCGCGACTTTTAAATACATAATGTTGACAGACGAACATACAAAAACAAAGAGTATATTAAGGTTTAAATTTAAGGATTATTTTAAGGATTCCGTTTTTTTCATTTGAGATACGGAACCCTAGAAAAATAATGTCTAACTAATGCACATAATATAGTATTATAATTCTTGCCATGCCATAATAAGTAAAAGACTGCATTAAAATCCCTTTTGTGCGTGGTTCGAAGTGGAGTTTGTAGAACGAGTTCGGTTCGAGACGAGGCGCAACATTTGCGCTGTTCTTAATGGTCGTAGCTGATGGGCATGCAAAATTTAGCCCTCCCTTTGCTTTCCTGTATGGTTGCATATTGGCAGTCTATCATTCCATTAGTGGAAAAGCAAAAACTATATTTTTTGTTAGTTAATATTTGAGAAAAGTTGAAACGGTATTTAATTTATGTGGTGATGAGAGTTTCAAATAGAAACACATGATATTGTTATATATTTTATTGATTTATGATGTATAGATTTAATACTAATTAATTACTTTCCAAATTTACATTATAAGTATTTCATATGAATTTACCTTTTCTACACATCTTTTTAATATAAAGAACAAGAACGTTGTGTTAGGAAATAAAACTATGAATATTGTAAGCTAAAATGAATTTTAAAACAAGGATTTAGAATGCAAATTTATATTTGTTTGTGTTTTAGTATTGTAAATAAAGTTACAATTGTAAATAACAACTTAAAAAAAAACCCGGCTATTTTGAAATTACAAACATATTTCAATTTTATTATATGTATTATATTATAATATAAGAAAAAAATTGTGAACCGATCGTTAGTAAAGTTGAATATTTTACTATCAAAACAATAAATATTATAGCGGCGCAGTCCTATCGTTGCGCAGGGGCATACTAATAAGCGTGCGGCACAAATAGTAAATGTAAAAAATTGTTTTAATTGTTAGTATAAGTCGTAGACCTAAGCTCAGTTTTATTCAACTGCAGTCTGTACCCCGCCTATAGCAGGAAGGGATTCGGCCCTAAAGATTCTTTAAGGGAAAGATTTAAAGAAATTAATATAATGACCGTTGCATCGCAATACATTTTTGATAATATTACGAAAATATAAGAAAAATATGAATGAATTTAACAAAATCGGGGATATACATAATAATAATAATAAGTTAAATTCTCAGTGCACCGATATCTAGATTGCATTGACTCCGTAATTCTTTTATGGGACAGTGCGTACGCTTTTACAATAGGATCCCAGAAAACGTTCGAGAATTTTCTATTTCACAATTTAAAAAAAGTTTTGAAAAGACGTTTATGTGTTAAAGGTTTACCAAATTAACGATTTCATAAATGATTACACGCCTTGGGAATAAAATCTCAAATGTATCACTGTCAATAATAATAATATGATATACATTTTTGGTAATACAAATACATGTCCCGCTGAGTTTCTTTCGCCGGTTCTTCTCAGGTCTGAGGCAGTAACTTTAGTGGACTGGTGGTAAATTGTTTGACGTTCAAAAAATGAAGCTTGTACTTCTATTTTGAATAAAAATAATTGAAATTGATGTTGAACCTAATCTTAAAATACTCCGTTGAACACCAAAATAAAATGTTTAAGGAAAATAAAGTTATAAAACAAAGTGCGATTTTGAGACTTGACGCAGGTAAACCAAGGCGTGACATGATGATGATGATGATGATGACAATTTTTCACCTTATAATTTTAAGAAATAGAGAGGCATCTAAGATTATTAATTTCGTTTGGAGATGTCCTCGAGATGACCATTGATTTTAGGTGCTGTGGCGATTTTGATTACGCGGCGAATTTCATTTTCACAGCAATCACAATGATAACATTTAGCGTAGGCATTCCCATTTACCTATATACTTTTTTCAAAATTCCTGTATTGCTCGCTACCCACTACAGCCATCAAGGTATGACTTTATGGGGCCCAAGCGAGGAATTGGACTAGAGTGTGATGCTCTGAATTTTCGGAGGTTTTGCACTCAGTCATATCAGTTGAACAACTTGTGACCGCTTGCGTACGCGAAGGGCTTCCGCCCGAAGATTACTGTCATCCAGGACACATTACGATGTCCCCGAATCGCTCTCACAACTATGACCCACTATTTCCACAAAAGGCCCATATTGTAAGAGTGAATCACAATGGCACCATACATCGTCACAGATTTCAAGACGTCAACGTAAAACTATCGGCATGTAGAATGCCTTCAACATTCGGCGGAAGCCCGCTGCAAGAGCAAAGTGCAACGCGAACGACGGCACCCAACAACGTCCTTTAAACCCACAACTGATTCTTTGTCCGATCCGGCCGTCTCTCCCAATTCAAATTACTATCCTGCCAAATACAGTTGTGGAGGTTGTCGTCTAAGGCTAATTATTAAGACTAGGATTGTTCAATTACGTTAATCCGTTCAACAGTTCTGGAGATATGATGTAATTAAGAATATGTACAGACATAGATACATATATGTTTGTTAAGTCGGGTTTATTGTTTTCTTTATTATTTTTCTTAAGACCCTAAAAATGAAGTAAAATATCTAGTTAATATTTAATTTACTCTGTCAAATTTACGATCTTATTTTGACAATTGCCAAAAATAATATTAATTTATTATTTGAGGCTTGTAGTGGCGCAGCGGCACCAGTGTGTGACTGTAACCGACAGGTTGTGGGTGCGATTCCACTCGTAGAAATGAAATATTTGATATTTTTAATTTAAATTTTAATGTTTTTAATTCTCCTCTCTGGTAACAAGGCAAAACGTGGCAACAAACAATGCCTCAAATTCGCTGGAAAGTGATAACGGAAGTGGAACGGAGTGTCTTAACACTAGGTTCTTAAGTTTCCTCTGCCTACCTTGCCATGTGCGAGATACTGCGTGAAGCTAAAAGAAAAAAAACCATTTATGCGCAAATTTGTAAAAAAACTTAACAGAGGAATAAAGACGATCTAATTCATCTATGTCCTGAGGCCGACGTCACCCACGTCGTAGGACATCTACGTCGTAGGTCATCTACGTCGTAGACCGTAGCAAATTCTGAACATTGATAAGAATAACTCTATGAACAGGATATTGGTTAGGAAACAATAAAGGAAACAAATAGTATAGTGTGTTAAATAAGATCACTTTTATTTTAAATTATTTACTGTATAAACTATATATACATATATGTATATGTAAACTATATAATATACATAGACAGCTAAGTATCACGTTAAATTATAATAAAAAATAACGCTAAAATTAGGATTAGAAAGAATTCATAGGTTCTGGTAGAATAGATCCGATAGTTCGTTCTTGTTTACTTAGGAATACATGACGATGACCTTGACCAATAATGCCGCAACTGATATTTTTAACATTATAACGACCAACCCCTGGCCATACAATAACGCGCTTGTAACCTGGTGGCTTGTCGTAACTGCTATTAAAACCACATTTATTTTGTTTAAATATTTTCCACTCCCTTAGGTTGTAATGAGCGGGTCCGGGTTCTTTTGGTTTCCGGAGACACATTGACAGGTCCGTTAAAACATTTCGTCCTCTGCTTGGAATATCCCTATTTGTTTTGTTCATTTTACCAAAGTGAGAGGTAGTATATTTAGTTAAAGTACCTTTTAGCGCAATAGGCCAAGTTGCACAGGCACATTTTAATGACGTATTGAAATGATTTTTTATTGTACTACCATCACGTTTTCCTGTAAAAAGATCGTAAGGTCCTCGTAAAGAAACAATTTTATTAGATTTTTCTTCTATGCTATTTTTATCAATAATTTTGTAACGGTTAACTGCCAGTGACCATTTTGGTGACATATCTTTAAATCGACATGGCTCTTCACGTTCGAAAGTAGGTTTTGTGGAATGAGGGCCATATTTACTTTTAAACGGATAAGTTTTGTAATATGTACCAGGTCCTGGCAATACATTCTTCGATACCTGAAAACGAGACGTTCTACCAAATCCAAGATTTTTACAAGGCGACACGAATGTTGAAGTTTCTGATATGTCATGCCATGCTGGGCCCAAAATAGAATTGAACCATTTCCGTTGCTCTAAAATTTTTTGATTCCTATAACCTAAATTTTTTGCCCAATCTTCTAGCTCAGCCTTGTACCTCCAAGAGTCTTTTTGGATTTTTCTATTTTTGATTATAGGAAATATTTCATTCATTGGTTTTGGATGATAAAGACATGGATCACAACCGGATGGTCTTCTCGTGTAAAGACCACTTGGATCTAAATTTGGATGAACGGTTATTTTACCGAAACGGTTAACGATAGAACCAAAAGGAGCGTTGTTATGTTTATTTGTAATCATTTTGAATAGTTGTTAATCTCAAGATAATTTATATGAAATTTGATATTTTACATGTCAAATTATTTTTATATATAGTATATCTGTAAACGGTTAGTGTCAATACATAAAATTTTGATATACAGATAATTAATGATAATATAGAACCTTTTAGATTTAACGTTTACGAGGTTTACCTTCCACTAGAATAATAATTTTTAAACGATTTAAATGACATTTTTTATAAAGGGACATTTAAATACTTTTTTTCAGCCTCACGCTTTACCCCGCACATGGTAAATAATAAATATTCACAGGGAACCTGGGAACGTAGTGTTAGGACACTCAATTTCGTTCCGCCTGATTTGAGGCATTGGGCGTTGAGATCATCGCAGCGTGTTTTTTTTTATATTTAAGCTAAACTTTTGACAAAAATAAATAAAGTTTATATGGGGCCCACGTTTAACAATGGAAACATTTAATGATGATACAATACCACTTAACACTAAGGTAATATATAAAAAAGTTTGTTATAACTATTCCTGTACATTGATATTATTGTTGTGGTGAGTTGCTAATGACTAAAATTTAATGTTAAAATATATTCTTTCAAGTGTATTTTTCTCTTCACTTCAGCAAAAAAGTTTGATTTCTGCTGTCTAGATTTTATTGGTTCTCTATAGATTTATTAGCGTCACTTGTGTTACAAGCTTAGCTTGTATTCCATATTTCACAGGGTTGGCAGAGAGAACCTAGTTATACTTTTATTTATTGTTGTAATAACACTAAATAAAAGTATTACTAGGTTCTAAGTGACAATGTAATGTCTTTGTTGATAATAAAGTTCTTTAACCTTAACCTTAGCGTTAAATACAATCAAGATATGAAGTGGTAGATCTCAACGACACGCTTTGTGTTCTTACCAAAGGGAAAAAATAATATAATTCATTCCTCCACGTGGGGCTAACCCACAACCATATTTTTCGTACCGTAATAAAAACAATAATAGCGAAAACAATATATGTTTAACATTCTATCCTAAAATTTCATTGTAGGTGACAAACTTGGATGCATTCGGACCTTACAGGGTGAACCCATAAGACTAGGTGGCGGCAAACTGATTTCAGTACCTGCTTTGGAGGGTAATTGTGTTCAAAGGGGCGCGACTGCTCGAACAAGGCAGAGGTGAGCTTTTGTTAGTGTCTCGACGGCTGCCTGTTCGCGTACCAAGAGGAACCTAGGCGATACGGGCGGTCACAAGTGGACCCACGGGTCTTGTTGTTTACTATGGGTAACGCGGGGACCGGATGTCCCAAGCCCTTGTTCGGTCATTTGAGGCTGGACTCGCGGTGGTTTGTGGTTGGCTGCTGAAGTTGGGCATGATTGTCTGCCTGGTGTAGTTGTCACCGGGCGCTCAACTTCACGCGCAGCAAATTAGTGTTTTCACCGGCCTAAGGCGAAGAACTGCCTGGTGGACCTAGCGCCATTTGGAGCGACCGTTAGTGGCGGCCTAAGCACTGATTAGCTGCCGCAGCTCGGGTACGTACCTGCTTAGCATGAGAGACGGGAGCTAGATCTGAATCCAAAGTAGCCTCTTTTGGCCTACAAAGGCTAGACACGCAAAAATTTTGTGTGTCGGGAAGTGAGTGAGTGAGTACTTTTTCCTATGGGGAAAGTGCGTGTCTTACAGCTCCGGCACCTTTTCCGGAGAGAAGGTAGCGTGATCGAAGACTGTCTTCCGGCTTGCTGGTTGATGGTTGGAGGTTGTCGTTGTAACTTCTCATTGAAGGTCTACCACGTAAATGGTAGAAGGCCAGATCTGCCTATGGTCCCTGCAACCGGGGTAAAACCCGGACGCAGGTATACTGGCTCAACCTGTCCTAACCTTTGAGTTGGTACAGGGGGACAGTATAACATAAAAAGTTCTAGTCTCTTTAGGGCTTTGTAGGTGACAAAAATAAGTTTGTTTACATTGATGCCTACTTCTGTTTACAACGCGTAGTGGCGCCGCAGAAAGAACGCAAGAATTATGTACTGGATAAGGGAGACGCGTGCATTTATATGAATGGCACTTAAAGTTTTCACGCTTTTTTTTCTATATTTTGTTAATAATTAGTAAGCGTTCAATATGTTACGTAGGTTACAAAATATTGCTTCACTACTTACGTACGTTACGTACTTCATGATTTTTCCATTTAGAACATTACTTTACAATAACTAAGAAAGTTATACTGTAATTGTGCTTGATTAAATAGCATTCATTAAAAGAAAATAAATTATTTTATAATTAACCTAACACCAGTTGTTTTAATGCCGTACACGAAGGTCAAATGTATCTTACGTAATGGTGAGTTGCAAGCGTGGGGCATAGAGCTAACTCTTAAATTGGAAAAATGTAAGGAATGGGAAACCGGCATATCTCTGCATTAGTAAATACCGCGCCTTAGGTAGCGTACATTGAAAATCGATGGGAGAGAGAAGGTTTGCCGCGCTTGCGTCTGGCGTGTTACGGCCGCGTGTCGCCGCCGGACCGCCGCCGCCGCCGCACGCCCCCGACCTGTAGGACGCCGTAGACTTGTTGCGAAGGCCACCTGTTAACACATGGAGGCGCCGTGACTCTAAGGTAAGTTCGCTATATTTCAGTATTATCATAGCCTTTGCGAATTTTACTACTTTGATAGGTCATAAACATAGCGTTACCGGTTCAATGTCAATTTGGCGGGTATTTCACAATGACATTTTAAATGTCAATTGTTTGCGAAGTGGCTCGCGTCATAACAATCACATACCTCGTTATATGTATTGAATTAACTTAACTTTTAACAGTTTTAAAAAACAATTAGGTGCGCACTGTGTTTTATACGTATTTAAAATAATGTTTCTGCTTCTATTAAACTAATATTTTATGTTATTTAATTACATTTAAAAGTGTACTTATTTTAAATGTCAAACCTTTCAATATGAATAAATATTGAAGTTGTATAAAATTTTGTAACAATTTTAAATTACATTTATTTTTTTATAAAGCTCGTAGCACTTGGTAGTTAAGACTTATAATTCGCAAATATACATTAAATAATTATTGTTACAAGATGATAATTATCTACTAGACTAAAATTAACCTTTTTGTACGTGACGTACAATTATTATTCAGATATATATGAAGTGTATTTTATCTTTAGAAATTTCAGTTTCACACGGCTAAGAAAACCTCCCATAAGCCAGTTCCTATATGTTTAGATATGAAGTTAAGTCAATAGAGAGATCCTTGTTTGGAATTGTATTCTAAATAATATTCTTATTATCACTTTAAATATAATATAATAATATATAATTTGCGTGTTCAAATATCCGGTTCTGAGTTTCTTACGCGTGTTCTTCTCACATCTTATGCAATAACTTTGGTAAACTGGTGGTAAATTATATGAAGTAAAAAAAATTAACTAACTATTTATTTTTTAGATCATTTTTGAATAATACGTAATGTAATTAACTAAATTTGATTTAGTACAAAGTCAATATTATAAGTATTTGAATATTAGGTAAAACTTGTTTATAAATTCTTTTATAACATACTTTACTCAAAAGACCTTGTTCAATTTTTCTGCGATTTATTATGTAAAAGGTCAGTTCAACATAAAGCTATGATCGATTCGCTTTATACGCGATTTTAAAAGGGTTCGGGAAGAAACGCAACAGTCTTAAACAGTTTTAGTAACCAGATTTTTTAAAAATAAAAGAGTTTTATAAGAATATGGCTACATTTTGTATATTATTAAAACAAATTTTTTTTTTTAATGCTTGTGCTCTATAATTCATGAATATAATTATGGATAGTATACAAAAAAATATATATTTTTAAGTTAAACAATTTAATCTAAACGTAAACTTACGTATACTATTATAAAAATTAATGACAATTTTGTAGTGTTGGAATATACGGAACAACCTTTAACCCAAAAAAATCAAGATCCAAAACAGATTCAATGACTATGGTTCGTATAAAAAAAATAAAGAAGACTAATTATGTGCTATGGGATTCTAATCAATTTAAGTAATATATAAAAGTGATTAAAATAATATTAGTTTTGTCTAATTAGGTATTGTTACATTCTCTTAAGCATATTCAAACTAATTTTTGGCTAGACGTTTCTCGATTTAAAAATGCCTATTTATTATATGTAGTATTTAGACGATGAAAACAACATTTTATTAAATACTAAAAAAATGTTTAAAAATATAAACTGACTAACCTTAGTAAAGTTTATTGCATGGTATATGCAACTAGTTATTTTAAGATACTGCGGGGAAAAAATGGGGAACGGAAGTGTTATACTGCGGAAGTATAACACTTCCGTTCCCCATTTTCCGATTCCTGATTTTGAGGCATTGCGTGTTGAGTGGCGGAACTCAACGCTGCGCTTTGCCTTGTTACCAGAGCGAAGAAATGAAACACTAAATATTTAAATTGAAAATATTAGGTACGTCTTTCAATTCCTCGAGTGGGGTTCGAACCCAGAGATAGATACCTATCGGTTACAGTCACACGCTTGTGCCGCTGCGCCACGACAGGCCTCAAATGAATATGTATAATATTGACATTATAATAAAAATACATTCATTTATGGTACACTTATTTTTATTTAACGTTAACATAAACGTAACTTTAAAACGAATTATGAAGAAATCATTACGGTATACTTTATGCCGTATTGATCAGATATGTCATGCGTCCACTTAGGCATCTCAACTGCGCTATGATGACGTCACGATTATGTTCATTGCTGAGTTTCTCACGGAAAATATTCTGAAAGTTCTGTATCCTATAACGTTTTTTATACAGTATTGAATTTATACAGTCAGTTTTATTTGGTTATTTCAAAATCAGTATCGATGAAAATTAGTCGGAGGTCTGTTCAGAAATGCTGTAGGTACATAAGGAATGAAGTTAAGTGAAGGAAACTACAATGTTGCTAGTGTGGCCATCATATGCATATTAGTACTATTATCATAGCATCATAGCAATTGAGTAACTTCTTCCTATACCAAGTAAGCTCCTTTTGACCCACCTACAATATCAATTCAAAAGTTGTTTGTTGCGTTAACAATAAATATATAGTTAATTAATCACATTGTACTAAACGGAAGGAAAGGATTTACTCAGTGCACACTAATTAGTAAATATTGATAAAAAAAACAACTTGTCGGTGTATGGTAGGGTAGAGAGAACTTGAAAACATAGTATTCTGACACTCCATCTCCATTTAATTCCCCACCCATTTTTCGACAAATTCGAGAATTTTCAACTCAACGCCGCGCTTAGCATTGTTACCAGAGCAAAGAAATAAAATTAATTAACATTTCTTTGCGTCAGTAGGGTATCGAACACGCTAGTTGTTGCGTAAACTGTCGCATTATAATTAACAGTAGGAGCGATTAATAAATTTCTTTTTTTTTTTAATTAATTTAAGGGGTTCTTAAAAATATTTTATCACTTGAAAATTCGAACTATCAATCCTTGTAGGAATCATTTTGTTTTTACGCAGTGGGTTTCTTCTTGCGTCTTTTTATTTATTTTTTTTATAAAGGATTTAAAGTTTCTTTACTAGGATTCCATTATTCTTATTATATTCTTCTTTATTATATTCTTTTTATGTTTTTTACGCTTTCGCAATCATCTAGCAATGGGCTATCACTGACCTAGAATAATAAGTGCAGAATAACGATATACTTGGCTTATTTATTATGTATAAGTTATATCTATTATAAGTATGAAAATTTCCAAGAATTATTCTCGCTACAAACTAATAAACCACTGTAAATGTATATGTTACCTATCACAAACTGTCACTTCAAGTGATAATTGAAAGTTTGTCAAAATCATTTTTTCAATGATACTCGATGTTGTTTGTCGATTAACATATTTTGTATTCTGACAATATTGCGTTTGATTGTTATCGATTTTTATTGTTTTTTGGTGATCTCGTAAGGTTAGGATTCGGTCCATTCGTTTGATCTCTACAAATCATATTGAAATGTATATACACAAATATATGATATATTAATCTCATATCAGATCTTGACATATGGACATTGCGTTTAGAATCCGAATTCGAATTCGAATCATACTGCTGAATATTCTCCAAAAAGTCACAAACTTAATTAATACTAGAAGTGATATTAGTTAAGCTTATATATATAACATAACATAACATAGCTTCATGCTGTATCCCGCACAAGGCAGGGCAATATTTCTATTCTACTAACTAAATTTTTGCCTGCGTCTAGTAGAATTATTTGAATATTATATTAAAAAATCACTTACAATCGAAATTAAAAGTGAAACGCAATACGAAATATCAGAAAATACATCTGTGTTTCTAGGTGTTTCAAATCTTGCATGGGGGTACTTTGTAGGATGTCGGTGATCGCGTACTGGACTTGATTTTTTCTATGTTTTTTTTTTTTTTTTTTTTTTTTTTTTTTTTTTTTTTTTTTTTTTTTTTTTTAA
>JAXGGP010000028.1:6946026-6961168 GCA_035584415.1 Eueides aliphera
GTGGGCGGCGGTGATCACTTACCATCAGGTGACCCGCACGCTCGTTTGCCGTGTCTTTTCCATTAAAAAAAAAAAAATCTCCTATCCATATAGTGGAGAGTGAATTAGCATTGCCTCCTTTATTTATTCGTCATAGTTCTTTGGAAGGGAAAATAAAAATTTACTATATCTATATAGAAGCAAGAACTCGAAATATTTAATTAAAGTGTATCGATCTCAAAAATTGATTTAAGGCTCCACATTCGACTAGAAATTCCTTGTATTAATAAGGAAAAATTTTTATAATAAAAATGTTATAACCTTGATGTTAAAATAAAATATGTTTATTATGTAAATCTTCAATATCCATATTATTACAATTTATACACGGATGCATCTATTGATAACGAAGTATGTATATTGGAATTGCTTTGTATGACCCACGAGTGAAGGAACACCAATAGCCAACACTATCATTACAATTATATGAAAATTAGAATCTTTAAACAAAAATGTTTTACTACAGACGATTCCTTCTCTTGGGTGTTGTTGTTATCAATGAGAAGGCAGATATGTATGCTAAAGAGGCCTGAACTATGGAATTGTAGACGATGTGTATCATATTTTAATGAAATGTGCCCGTAGCGATTGGAAGTTGTAATTTATATCTTGCAAGTCCTATTTTAAATTTAGCTAAACTTTTGTATAATATGGAAACCTAATGTAAAAACTATGTAATTGTAAAACTAATATAAAGCTTAATATTATTTGTATCACTAACCAGAGCAACATAGTAATTTAAGTGACTCAGCTCTTAAAATGAGAATAATAAAAAAAAAAGAAATGTTACCATTTCTCCGGTGTCACTGTATTCGTGAAGTAAGACTGTACTCACTCGTATGTAAGGGGTCGATTTATCTGACTGACGTTTAGTCGTCGTATAGAATTTTTCCACCTAACAATTTTTCTCGTCAACCATGAAATGTTTAGTGATTTGAATGTTTGAATTTACTTTGATAGTATGAAAGATATGTTACAAATATTGATATTATTGCGAATTTTCGATCCTAGTGTTTTTTTTTAAATTACATATATTAAGTAAAAATTGTTTTCCGCGATTACCACATTATTTACTATGAAACAAATTTATCCGGACTTTGAACCTTCGTAGTAGTCCGTAGACCGTAGGTAGACTGATCCATCTACCAGTTCTCGTAATTATCATATCAAACTAGTACCAATGATTTCTTAATTGCTTCGCTTACTGCCTGGAATTCTTGCAGAATGAATTGATTGTATCTTGTCCTCTTGTGTGGTGGGTTTGAGTCTTAATTTTTTTTATCGAGTGGGTCCCAAGCGGTAGAAAGTTTCCTACCTTATTCTCTATTAAAAATAGAATGTGTTTTCTTTCAATAGCCTCACAGATAACTCTAGGGACATTTCTATTCTGCCAAGCCAGGATGTGGAGTTTATCAAACGTTATAGGCTTACACACTGCTGACTTCGATACATGGCCATTCTTGATATTGTAGATGAATTCCTTCGGCCTAACAACGATGCTTCTTTTTGTTTGACTTATGAATGTATAACAAGCCACAGTCAAAATCTAGTTTGTATACTGGTACATGCTGCAAAGCACTATTGTTTTTCTCTGGTCTCAAGAATCTTATTTCTTGTTAGCTTGAATATAGTTTTTAAGGGAGCTCTCCTTGAGATTTTACCAATCCTGTCTGTAACCCGTAAGTTGTTGTAGTGCTTATATTGGGCTCTTTGGCTAATTAATTCGGTTGACAACTGGGCTAGTGCTATTCTAAACCGGCAACAAACTCTACTAATCGAATCTAATAGGAAGTAATTCATTGAGGAATGACATACCTATCATTGACGACTATTTTACTATAAGTGATACGCACGATGAGTTGTAAAATAATGATAAAAAATGTACAATGTAAAAGTGAGAGTTAGGAAAAGTACAAAGAAAGTTGGATCCAAATCAAGTTTGTGCCACCTTCAGGAACACATTGTCAACGAGTAACGTCAGTGGAAAATAAGAAGAATTTTCGAAGAGCATGTGCAACAAGCTACAGTTGAGCTTGAAAAGAGCAACTGTTGAGTTTCTTGCTAACTATTCTCGACCCGAAGTGTCTTCCGAGTCAGTGGGAGCTTTTATTGAACGTTTATTCGATCGGATTAAAACACGTTCGAATTAGTTGTTGATAATAATAGGTGAAGCAAAAGACGTGAGAAGGAGATACCATACTTTCTTCTATTAAATAAATAAGAAAAATTGCCTTATGATTTAATTTAAGAATTGCCTTAGGTTAGTTAAAATAAAACTAACCTACAATAACTTTGACGAACACATTGTGTGTGTATCAATGTCGGAGCTGGCTATAATATGAAATTATATTAGAATGAATTTGGAAACTAAATTCTAATGGCCAGAAAAATAAACAAATAAATATCAATATAATCATTATCACAATATCCATTTTTGTCAATTACATTGAGAAAAAATTATTTTGTGTTTAATTAACGTAGTGATGAGATTATCAAATGGAAAAGAGTCAACTCGAAAGCAAGCTCTTTAAAATGTTTTATACTCCCGTTATTTATCTTGAAATATTTTTGAGCATGGCTAAAATATTTATGACACAAAATAATAGGTCTTCTAAAACTTTAAATGTGGCAACACAGCTACTATTTTTCTAAAGTAGCCTCTAAAGAATATATGCAGTATGGAATGGATACTAATGTTTATTTTTCTATATAATTATATGGAAACGTTATTTTTGTGTAATAAATACCTAGTATCAAAAAATATTGAATCTATTCAAATTTATTTTCCTATATAACAATAAGCGGGGAATAACTTACACTATTTTTTATTTTGAGAAAAATTTGTATCCTAACCTTACGATTATTTAACGTCTTACAAAAGAAAATAGTAACTACCTAAAAATATATCGATGTCTATATCTAATATTTAATTATAAGAGCGATTTAAACACACATGCAAAATCGGAAAAAAATGGCGCTTAGACCAATTAGGCTTTCAAGTGTTGATATGTTATTTTTTATTGAAGGCTGTAGGCGTAGCGTAACCTATTTTACACTTTGATCACATTAGTATCGACATTGCAACCTGTAGCTGTAAAAGCTGGATCTTTTTATATACATTGTCGAAAAATATTTTTTCATGTTTCAATATATTCTTTAGAGCCTACTCTAGAAAGATCTACGATGGTAGCTATGTTCCCGCATTTTAAGTTAAGTCAGGATAAAAAAAATAAAAAGGAGGATAAAACATACTAAAGAATTTTTTTACTAAACCGGTAATTTTTCAATAAACTTACGTAAACAAAGGTTTTGTTTCATAAAAGTAACTTTATTTTAAAATATGTCTTTGGTTCCTTATACAACGTGTTTGTTTTTTATATGCAAAATATAAACGCAAATGTTTATTTTATATAAAATATTTTTAGCGTTTTATTATGAGCTGACTCTTTTCTAAGTGAAAAAGAGTATCTAAGGCAGGGACAGAATCAGAGACTTGCTCTTTTTTCTTCTAAATAAATAAGAAATGTTGCCTTGTGATTATTTGATATAATTGAGAAAAAATTATAGTGTGTTTAATTAACTGGCTAATAGAATTTAATTTAACTGTAACGTGAAATGTATTCCTTTCTAAATGGGTAACTAAATTAAACACATAAATATTTACTTAGACCTAATTAAGATTGTTGTTAAAATTATATTAGGTATGTTATTTGATTTTAATATTATTAGGGTTCCATACTTCAAAAGTTAGTAGCAAAACTCATGAAAGGAATCAATTTCAATGAATTTATTGCCAGATTGTCAATATCCTTTAACTTGAGATTACGTGCAATAAACAGGCCGAAGCTATGTAGTAGTCAAGTACAAGTTTCAAAATTTCAAGCTGCTAAGTAAACGCAAGCAAAAGATAGATGAGCGTTTACGCATTGTTTTTACTCCATTTTTCAAGCCATTTTGCAAATTCGCAAATAACAACAAATAATGTACACTACAAAAAAGAAAAAAAAATCGAAGTCAATGCTTATAGACATTAAAAATTAAATAAAGACAGTAAAATAGGGTACTATCCCATATACTTATAAAATACAATCCTATAGGACACTCAATCCAGTTGCTGAAATTGATATGAAACCCTCGGTCTGACCGAGTTTGACTCACATTTCAACGATTTTATTATATAAAAATAGATTAACTTGCAAGTCTTCGGCGACATTTACCTGCATATATATTTTATATTTCCTAAAAGACCTGCATTGAATCCATCCATTATGAAAATTATCATATAACTATTACCATATCTAAATCATTTTCTACTCTGTAACCAATATTCAAAGTAATTTCAATTTTGTCGCTATTTTTTTTTTTACGAATAGTAAAAGTACAATACTGGGATGAAAACCACAAACGGTGTATCCGATGAATCTCTAGACTCTGAGCTATTTTTAAAGAAAATATATTTTTTTTGGATTTTGGACTTTGAATTATTGGTATAAGCGGCGCTTTCGCTGGCTAAGGAACGACTGTCTTCGTGGTAGTCAATTTACCAGTCTGTACTTTGTTTGAGGTAGTAAAGTGCGTAGAATTAAGTGTAGCAGTGGACACGACATGCCACATGTTTGTGTACATTTTTCGGTAGTGTGAGTCACTCCTGGTAAGCCTCGCGCTGAAAGTTGGGGCATCGAAGCCCCCTTCGTTTTACCGTCCATCCCGATACGCTTGGCATCCGCAATAATTCGCGGGATGTCCCTTGTTCTCGCATGATAAACACGCTAAGTGGAACAGTGCTAAAAATGACATCAGAGGGGATACCTTAAATAAGGCCTCTACGGCAGAAGTGGAAGCGTAGGCTACCATGCCAACAGCGGGGGATCCCATAAATCCTACTTCGACCAAAGAGGTCAAAGATTCCATAAAGAGTCTCGAGATAAAAAAATTCCCGGGACACAACCGTGTCTCTAATAAATCACTTCAGAAAGCGACATACGGATTCTGTCGCCTATTTCCGCTGGTTTGTCCCAAATCACAACAGTCCTAAAATCCGCTACCTGTATCAGGCCAATTTTCACTTATGCTTTATGTTGAATAAAATATTTCAATTTCTTTTTAAAATTTTATGTGTATTTAAGATATCTATATAACATGAGCAAGCCTTTGTTTTAGACAAAGCCAATCGCAAGTTTTAAACATGTACGTACTTATATACTTATATTTATAAAATATTTATTGGTACTCTATATATCTGTAAATAAATAATAATAAATTCAGATATTTTAAATATTTAGATTCTTCAAAGTATCTTCGCCTAAAACGGCATTACTGGAGTACCCAAGGGTAGGATTCTATTTAACCCCTGTTAAATAGAATCTGGAAAAAATTTAAAGCATACCTTTTGTTAGAGAGCGCTAACTCAGGTAAAATTACCTTTGGTGTTACCATATCTGTTACTAAATGGTCATTATGAAATTAAAAATGGTACTTTGGTCTTGGTACGTTATAATAAATAATATTTCGTTATATTATAGACTCTTACTATTTCCTTTGAAATTCAATCATATTGTCAAAGTAAATGAACAAATACTTTCGGAAAAATTGTCAGAATCTACTACGTTATCCTTTTCAAAGTGAGTCCTGTATAGGTACTAGAAACTTCTAGGGCTCGGCCATCATACTGTGCAAATACCTGGAACACAGTGCATGTAAGAGTGGCTGCTATTTGGTAGCTTAGAGAGTGACACCGCGTCGATGTCATCGGACGTGTTACAGTGCCGCTATATCTCGCGACGATCTACAGGTGCGATATCGGTAGTGCAGGAGAGCTCTGAAAAATTTTAATCTTTTGATCATAAACCTGTTGATAAAATAGTTAATCGTAAAATCGATCTAATTGTAAGGAAGTCTGTTTCTTCTTTAATTTTATTTTACCTTTGAACTTTGACATTTAGAAATTGTGTATTAAAATATTTATTTGAAAGTGACTTATTGAATAAGTGAACTATTAAACATTAAAAACTAGAAATATAGTGTCATTTGGAACTTGTTTAATAATATAGTAAATTTATTCGTGTAAGAAACTGTAAAAATAACTGTGTTTACTAAATCTAAAATTAAACGCTCATCTTTCTTTGGTGTGATGACTATTGAAGTACAAGACCTTGTATTTTATTTACAAAAGAGAAAAGGAACATAAACTGCTGTGACTGAAAACGAACTTTCATTAAGAGGCGTGAAGTTACAGTGATTTTCAATCTCTGCTTGCCTCTTTTGCCTCTTCGCAAAAGGAATAAGGATATAAGTATAAGTATATTTATTTTTCCTATTGCGATAATATTTTCTAACGCTTTTTATGGACACTAATTGTATGTATATACGCCCTGCCTTAATATAATTTATTTTATATTTTTGATATTTTATTTTATATTTGCTCTGCCTTAGTATAATTTATTTTATATTTTTGATATTTTTAAATCTTTTAAAATATTTTAGTTATAGTAGTTAAGGTAACCAAGGAGCACTAGCGATTTACAATTAAATTTATCCCATCACACACCAAATAATTAAAACATGAACATATTTCATATTAACTATTAAATATAATATTTAACTATTTACTCTTTAATAATTAAATATAATATTTTATTTTGTTCTTTTACTGTTTTCTGTTCACTTCTTCTCATTAAAAGTAGAAATAAATGATAAAGCAAAATTGAGTTAATATGTTAATATTAAATTTAAAAACGTATAAAAAATGAAAACCGTTCAACTTACGGTTTTCAAGAGGCGCGGGTTCAAATCCCGCTTCGTTGAAATTTTTATACGTTTTTAAATTTAGTATTTTTCTTTCCTAAGTGCTGAATAACAATTTAAAAACAGTAAAAGTATGTTAATAGCTTAACTTTTTAAAATGTTTTAAACCCCCACAAGCTAATGCGAAAAATAAAAATGTTCAATATTTACATGGTATGTTTATGCTGACATTACAAAATTACGATGCTACAGTAAAATGTAGCGCTATAGCTAAATAATTTAGTGGTTTATCATTAAATCGTACAAAATTACATGAAACAAGGTTTAGGTTATTAATTAATACGACAAACTTAATATTGTTAAATAAGTTTTTATCAATATTAGCAAATATATCTATAATAAAAAAATATAGTCTGTTTAAGAATATTATTATGTAGTTTTGAGTAAAAAATTCTGGAACTTTTAGCTTATTTGTAGGTAATTTTGTATAAACAGAAGTAAAAATAATTTTTACGTTTAGTGTTTAGCATGTTAAAGAGTTAGTATATTTTTTTGATACGTTAAAACCGAACACAAATAAGATATCTTCTACGAACTGTAATTAGACTTTAATAAGGCTTTAATAATATTGTGTAAAGTTTATGCGAAGTTCTGATAACTATTTCATACACATTTGTGTTAATATATAAATAATATCTTCTTATTATTATTTGCTTCTAGATAACTTGAAATGTGTTTGCTTTGGACATCTTATAGCTTTGTAGACTAAATTTGAGCCAAGATGCAATATCTAAGTTACGTAAACTCTCAGTGTCCGTATAAAGCTTTCTATAATTTGTAATCCTCGACACTGTAGAACTTCAAATTACGTCACACAGCGTGGCTCTTTCCTTTGAAATGTTAAACTGCACTTCATATTTCACTTTTTTTGGGACGACCGACGTTTAAAACAGTAAACATTGTTTTTAACCCTCGATGCTATATGAAGGGTTTATGATAAATTTGACGTCGGTCTGTCTGTCTTCGTCTTTATATGTTTGTAAGCTACGGTGTCGTAGCTTCTTGTTATTTAAAATATTGTTTTTTTAAAGAAAACCTATCTCACAGAAAAACATAACAAAGGCTTATATATATTTGTTCTTGTTGAAACCAAAACAGCACCATCGATCTCGGCGTGAAATATATTTAAAGAAATATAAAAATATTGAGGAATTAAATATTTATAAAGAAGCCCAAATCAATAACGAATCTGCCCCGTCAACTGTTCATCTAACTATACAGCAACGTAGTACAGAATTGTATAATGTAGCTAGCTAGGTATTACGTGCAGTTTAGGGGAGCTTTTCACATACGGACGGACGATAGGCCCACGTTCGTCTACGTAAATTGGAAAATATTATTTACACTACCAGTTTCATATAACTATTCATATATTGTAAAATATTTTGTGTATATAAATAAAATACCATGACGAATACAAAGGATGACGTCACTACTGACGTGTAGAGTCGTTCTGTTCTCTTCTTAATTTGTAAATGTATGATAAAGGTCCAAATGTTAACTTAACAAATTGTAACATGTTATGTTTTTTATTTATCTTAACTCGCTTAATTTGATTGCGTAAATATCTAATTTAGCGATGTAGGAAGACAAAATGTTTTGTCTTCCTACTTGCGTGTCATCCAACCTACAATCGTTATGATAAGACGCAATCAAACTAGAGCTATCTGTGCAGCTCTTAAAGTATCACATAATAAAATATTTTTTTGTCTGAGAATTAATTATTATGAATATGGTTGCATATTTTTTATATTTTAAAATAATCAAAATTATATTTTTGTAAAAATAATAAAATACTTCAAGACCAAGTTATTTGAGAAAATGAAGAGTTTCATCCAAAGTGACAGTCTGCATCGGACACTTGTTGCTAGTGCTGTAGTGGTTAGTTGTTGATGAGCAATATGCCAGCTTTTGAGTACTTAAAGATTCACGTTCAGAATGCATCCTTGCAAGCTTAGTCTATCATACTCTAGTTGAAACATTATAAGTATATATTAAATAAACGTAATGTGCGTCACATATTTAGAGAATCGGTTTTGCTTTTGTCTCAAGTGTTATGTATAATTTATATTTCTATACAATGTTCATCAAAACGTAATTAATTATGGATTGCAATATAAATAAAATATAGAAAGTACTGAAAAAAATTATTTCTTTTGATCAATCTAACGATCAATCTCTTACTACTCAGGTCGTTTCTATAATGTTTCTGTAGTTAAACCAAACGAAGGAATGCCTTGTGAATTAAACATTATATGAAATTGTATATATATGTATATATATGTAGTTGATTTTGCTACAACTAATTATATTACGGTGCATATAACATTTTATAATTACTATCATAATAAGCACTAATAAAATTATATACCTACTCTTTTGTAAACTATTATTGACAACTTTACTAGAAAGTTGGGGCTTAAAAATAAAATCGATAAAGGAAACATTAGATTGTGTGAAACACAGCAAATTATATTTTTGTTTTGCATACAACTTCGTAAATTCAATTCAATATAACCTTTTGACATTAATTAGGGTTACGTATATAAGATACGCTCTGTCTATTTGTTTGTCGGTCACCAACAACATTTTCACAGATTTTCAAATGAATATTTAGGGGTACTTCCATAGAACAAACATGAGTTTATGCCGTTTTTAATAGATAGCTATATGAAACACTGTGCGCAAATCCGTCCCACATTTGGCCGGTCTTAATATTCTAGTTTTGTTCAAAGAAGTGATGAGAGAGATCCCACATTCATTTTGGGATTATAAACGTATTATGCTATTATATTTTATTTAGTTTAATCAAATTAAAAGTTCAATTATACTGGAATATATTTGCAAATATACAGCGAATAACTAAAAATATATAAAGGTTACATTGTATAAGTATTAAATAAGAATTTTCTAAACAGCGTGGGCCGCGATGCCGCGCTGCTACATGGTGAAGAAAGATATCCAGCGTCTTGATGGCCCGCCCCCATGCAGCCCCACCGAGGCCAGTGTCGCTCCGCCTTGTTACAGCCCGACAGAGGACTCTGCGGTCACAGGTAATAATTTTTTTAGTTGTTTCCTATTTTATCGCGTGGCAGTTTGTGTGGAAAAAAAATTATGTTAAGACACTCATTGATGGTTTTCTTCCGAATTTGAAAAATTTGATTATGAATATTTAGCCTTGGAATAGTTTGATGGTATGATTAATAATTCCTCCACCCAGTCAACCATCGTAAACAGACAATTGGGTGGGCTCGATCCTGACTCGGGGGATAGAACCAAATGCTGTCATACTAGGCTACTAGTGCCTTTAATTAATTTTCAATTGCTATAACAGCTTTTATACAGTTACACTATTTTAAGGTAAGTAGCAGACTCGCCCAGATGTATATCATTATATCATTATCCAGCAAGTTAAAGCGTTTTTTTTAATTATAAGCGGTAAAACTATATTTTGCATGTTATATTTTAATATTTCTATTTAAGAACTAGCAAAAGAAACTAAAATATGCTATAGAGCTTAATCGATATAAATTGCAAAGGATACTTAGTATTCAATTATTTGAATAAAAACAATAACAGTGATAATGGCGGCTTACTTCAGAGGTGTGTGATATGCCTAATATGGCGGCGGCATTAGTGCGAATGAATCATATAAACGCTAAGACGAGTCTATTCGGCATC
Organism: Eueides aliphera; assembly: GCA_035584415.1. NCBI lineage: Eukaryota > Metazoa > Arthropoda > Insecta > Lepidoptera > Nymphalidae > Eueides > Eueides aliphera. The sequence continues at coordinate 6,956,551 of JAXGGP010000028.1, forward strand.
AGCGTAAAAAAACTGACGAGCAAATACTGATAGCTGCCATATCCGTTAATAAATAAATTAACACTGACGAATACAAAAACATGGTACACAGTTGCTGAAGACGCGATAACCTAATTGGGAGAATTTTCAATAAGTAACTTTTACTGCATAAAAATACAAACGTTACACGATTAAATCAAAATACAATAAAATGAAATTAATAATCCCTTAAAAGGGTTCGTTGCATTCGTATATGTATGCGTGCATCAGGTCTGTCCGTAATCCTAGCCTACAAATAGTACATTAAGCCCGTTGAGCATCAGCCTATTGTAAAGATACAAAGCGTACTAAGAGAAATGCTCCCTAAAGCGATTACTGAAACTCTTTTATAGAGTTCTTAACGATAGATATTTTATTACGTAATATAATAGATTGTGTTGAGCTCCAATTGCTATATAATTTTAATATTTTTAAGAGTATTAGAAATGATGGTCCAACAGTGATAATTTAACTTTATTCATTAACTAACGGATCCGACTTCCCCGGCATCAATTATACGAATATTTCTTGAATATTTTTAACTGTATTTAAGGAACATTTATGAATTATTTTAGGATGGTTATACTTGTATAGACTGCTATCTTCCAGTGTCAGTCCAGGCAAACTGACACACAAACAGACAAATCGAAATATAATAACAAAATTTTATGTATATACTTTGGTTCTTATAAATATATGTAAAAAGATAACTCGTAATTTAAATGTTATGTGATTTTATTTTATCTTGTTTGGATAGATTATAGGATTTAATAGAAAATCATTTAGGTTTTATACGTCACTTTTGGAAAAAGGTTTATTTCTAATCTAGGTAGGCCATAGGTATGCGACAGGTATGTGCGCACGACAAGCGCGGGTTTTTTTGTGAAAATCCCGATCCCGTGGAAATTCCATAAAAAGTAGCCTATATGTTGCTCACAGCTTCTTCTATCGTTCAGCATATGTCATAGAAGATAATTTTATAGAAGTAACAATTAATCTATGAAAATTGAGGGACAGTTTTAGTAACCCGTATTTGCCCTATATTAAAGCCAACTTAACGATTTAATACTTTTAAAGGACTCCTTCGTATCTAGATTAAGATAAACATATTTTAAATATATAATATAATTTAAATAATATTCAACATAAAAGCGTCTACGTCTGCCGAGTAACTTCATGTTAACTCACTTCGCTAACTATGTATGTACATTTATTTATTTATGCGGCTGCACAAACTATACAAACAGCCGGTGTTGCTCGATTTAGTGATTACATATACATACATATAATATACTTCATATATATATGAAGTATGTCAGATATGTATATTTAATCACTAAATCGAGCAACACTCATAAATATATAACGATTAATATAATTGTTAGCATTAAGCATAACACTATTTAATTAGTCATAAATCTTAAAATGATGTCTTTTAATATATCATGTAAATAAATAAATTATAAAATATTGAATATTAAAAAAATGATATAATCAATAAATTATGACGTACTAATTAATTGACTAGGTACAACATAAAAATACTTGGTTTTATAAGAAATTTACAATTGCTATGCTAAATACAACCGCACAGAGGCTTCTGTTTTATATCTAAAGTACGATAAGTAAGTGTATTCAGGTATCGAATTGCTACATTATTAAAAATGGCCGTGTTCGCTTGTTGCAACCGCCCCCGGCGTAAGCCGATGGGGTTGCTTGAACAGGCGATCAAATTAGGATTCACTTTAATAATTGCGCCTCTATCGCTGTTTATAATATGTTCATGTCGTTGACATGTCATTTTGCATTTACCACCAAATAGTCCATAGATTTGGGCCGTAATTAAACGAAATCAATTAATTGCCAAGTTCGGCTCAGTTCTATGAACGTTTTAAAATATTTATATATTTTTTTATCATCATGATTCATGCGACATAATAAATAATAAATACTTCATGCTACAACTGACATATATTTATTGCTTTATTTTAAGTGAAATGTCCCGTGAGAACATCGAGGCTATCTTTCACGCAATTTAATTTTTTTCTATATTTTTCAAGTGAACTATTTCAATAAATTGACATCGATATTAAAATACAACATCAATGAGCTTTAGTATTCTAAAAGCTTGTTGTGTTAATGTATGTTCTTTAGTGTGCACAATTTGAAAGAGGAGAAACGAAGTGTCACCCCTTTACTTTCTGTTCCCTCTTTGCCATGGGCGGCGGTTGGCCGGGGAAACCTTCACCATGGTGATTTAAACCAAATGTATAAAATATTAAATTTTGACTCGCTCCAATTAAAAAGTTTGTTGTAAACACTAATGCTCTTTACTGCTTTATAACTGAGTCTTTAGGCAGGTTCATTTATGAAACAACAATAAATTCACAAAACAATAAATCCTTACTTTTGATATCTTTTTTTAAATATATTTACGAAATGTTTTTATTCGTTACTAAAAGGCTATGGATATTTCTATCGGTAAACATATTTTCCGGAGAATTCAAATAAAATAACGCGGAAATTGTGTTTACATCGAGTATTGAATTTATTCTTACATTTTTCAGTTTTTATATTTAAGCATTTATATCTTTTATTGTTTTGGAATAATTCATCAGTTTTTTTAAAAAAAAAAAACATTCACTTCAGTTCATTTAAAAATAATTATTACGACTTTTATTTCATAAAACATTCAGTTCCAGTTTAAACTTAATAAAAATAATCACAAATGTTAAAGTTTGGTTACCTGAAAAATAAATTAATTACTACAATTAAAGAGTAATGTAAGACATTTCTAAAAGCAAAGACAATTTCATTTAAACATGCAAAGTAAACATCTGTTAGAATGTTTTTTAATAACAACAATCAACTAGTGTAATACATAATCAGCTCTGTTTTGTATGAGATAATAAAGACGTTAGGAATCATTTTCGACTATTACGTGTAAACTCGAGTTCTCAACTCGAGTTTTGCTGTTATACGTAGAGAGATATTTTGAAAGCTTTACACAAATAAAGCTCACAATGAAGCCTAATAGCTAACGTGCCAGACAGACACTACGAGTACATAATCCGCTGGACCGAGCCGTAGTCAATGCTCACTGTGTACCTGTGTACCTCAATGAGCCTCGATTGAGATAGAGCTTGTGGATTAATAACATATGGCTTTTAGCAAATTTATTTATTTTGTTAAATTATCAGTTATAAATCTTAGAGATATCATCTTTTTCTTATAAATCAAGTTTGTAACTTTTAATATATATGCAGTCTAAGCTGGTCTTTATATTTTCTTAAATTTAATTTAATAACAAAGAAAACGAGATATTTTGACGAGAGATATTTTCATAAAAAGAGACTGTGTAAAACAAATTTATAGAATATCATCGAGTTTTGAATTGATTTTAAGAAAAACTTCTAGTAGATATTAAATTATAAAAAAATACGATGTTTTGTATTAAAAGTAGTTTTTTTTATTCTTACTACTAATTTATTTTATATCGGATTTCAGTTCGTGTTCTGTCAAGTTTGATTTTTTAAAATATTTTAGATAACGTATTGTAAATTTCGTGTAACGGTTGATATCTATAAATAAAAGTTTAAATAATAATTGTTTGTTAATATTTATATATTATTTTATAAGATCATTCTTTTCTACATATGTACGTGTGTGTGGTCCATAGAGTGTAAATATCATAAAATAATTAATATACATATGTCAAAACTACAATACATTAATAATATAACTAAAGGAAATTATTATTATTGTAAAAAGCGGGTTTTTTTTATAAATTTGTAAAACACGAATCTCATAGGGTTAAGTAAGCGTTTGAGTGTTCAGGAAGCCCATTCTCGAGAAACTTTTCGTAAAACAATGAGATTCCTGTAAAAAACAAGAAAAATAATAGAAAAAGTAGCCAACGTTCATCCACATTTCTCAAGTAACATTACGTAAAATTTGTTTATTGCACATAAATTGACATACATTTTTCATATTAGTACGGACTTGCTACAAATTTATATATCAATGTTACACATTAAGGAATAACCATTTTCATTAGATCCATATTACAGTGAAATAATTTATCGCTGTATTTTAATATAATGAGCTACTATTGATAGTGACAATCCTCTTATTAAATGATATAAGTTTTAAGTTATTATGAACAAAATGAATTTCCGCATTTCATCATGTCCCTACTAATTAGTACAGTTTCAATATTCATCGTGTAATCCTATTAAATTCACATGTTGAGTTATTCTACGTTCCATTTAGAATACATTTATGAATGCAATATTTATTTTATAAGTAGAAACATTTATTTTAAAACACATTGCTCTATATCAATTATATATAATTATTATGATAATTAATTTTCATTTCCAAATATATATTTTTCTTTTGCATTACATTTTGTTTTATAACTTACTAGCTGTGCCCACGACTTCGTCCGCGTGGAATTGTTATCTTGGGTATCATATTTATTTTTGCAAACAGCCTCCTCTGCTTTAGAAATTATAGCTGTTACGACTTTGTCCGCGTCATTTTTTGTTATTATTGAAATTAAGTGATGTCAAAGACAATTTTGTTCACAATTAAATAC
>JAXGGP010000028.1:6983146-6994392 GCA_035584415.1 Eueides aliphera
ACCGAGCTTCTCAACCCCACCACCCGCGCGGCCCCCTCTCATATCGTTCAAGCGCAAGAGTGTTTTAAAAATCGTACCTTTCTGGCCCACCCGGTATTAGATCCTTTTGAACCAATTCGTTTACTTTTTAAAGTAATATATATATTTTTAGGGTAACACATATTACATTCACTTTAGCAAACTAAGTATTATAGAGTCTTCATATAATGGAAACAATTCAAATTTGTGATGACTAATATAATAATAATAATATAGTACATTCATAACTGTATATACTATACAATCTGTAGGTACTTAAAAATGAAATTGTCTCAAACACATAAACAATCTTAAAAAGATTGTCTGCGTGTCTTTCTTATACTCCGGGTTGATATCTGTAACAGGTGAAGTGATTATTATGGAACTAACACAGAAAGATAATATATATTTCACAATTATTAAGAGCGTAACAACATAGATACTAAAATAATTTATCAATTTTCCCTAAATATATAAAAAAAATATTTTTTTATTTATTTAATATTATTAAATATATATTCGTATAGTTGAAGCAGATGAATCCGTGCGGGTCAGCCATCACCCACGTCATCCCCGGCCTCAGTCGTATTAACATGATACCGATGTACAATCACGAATTATAAGTATTGAGAGACCATATCTTAAATACATGCACACATTCTGTGATATGCGATCGCAGAAGCCAATAAATTTATACAACTGAAGTTTAGAAATTGGAGCAATTGAGTGTTACATTTAATATACATGTACTTATATGTAGAACAATCTTTATTTTGATATTCTTTTAATATATATGTATTTATACGTAGAACTATTTTTATTCTGAATTAAAATGGTCTTCTAAAATTGTGATTAATTTGAACATAGAAGTCTTGAATAACGTTCAGCCCTCTTATCCATTAAACTATATGTCTATTTTAAGCTGTCAAATTATTTTATTTTATTAAGATCAATTCAAAAAAGCTACGGTAAAACGAACCGACTCCAAGAACTTAAATCCATACGATGATAAAATAGTGTTTTATTTATTAATACTAATAATTTACTTTCCTATCTAATACCTACCTTACTGATTGATTTGAACTTAATATTATTAACAGAACAAATAAATACTAAAAAAAAAGACTATTTAGTACACCTGAACTTGAAAGTTGTCGCTTACCTAAATTTTGTTTAGAGATTGGCACCGTCTTCAAACCTATCAATTTTGCAACAACATTAAAGATAGTTTTTAGGTCAGTAGACTTTGTCTTGATTATATAAGGTACTTATATATTGCGTTCTTTTTTGTTGCAATACATCAAATACAAATTGGTGTCATGCTCGCATGATAGGCCTTCGAAAGATGATATGAAATATACAAACAGGCAGCCTTACACCTATTCGTCAGGAACATACGAGTAGTTTTGAAGCAGGTTAAATATATTTCTGATGAGTTTTGAAACAATATATAGGTAGAAAAATAAATAAAGATTCATATACATGCTGGCATGTCGAACGTAAAATTACATTTTATTAATTGCAAATAGCTGTTATAAAATATATTTTTTTTACAATGTAACCCTTTAAATCATAAAAGAGAGGGTAGAAATTTAAATGAATATGTATAGTACTCATTAGCAGTCGAGGGTAGCCCGGCTATCTCATTTAATAAACAGAGACAGTAAACACACTAAAAAATAAAAAAAGAAATAGCAATCGAACAAAATTAAACTGTCTGTACTCTTGAAGCGGCGAACGATTTTATTTGTGCATCATGAAAACTCCAATAGTACTTTTGATAAAAAATGAAGTGTTTTCCAAACTTATATATTGATGAATGGATGTACTGTAGGTACATGTTCATGTGTTCAAAGCGTCGGCACATAAATATGTTGAAAAATATTACAATCTGTTACTATTAATATAATTTGTTTATATTATTATCAATACACATTTTACTTTTAATTCAAATTCAACATTTTAAAAATATTCATTTGACGTTTGACATACTCACTAAGAATGAAGTGTAAAATTATTATGTTATTAATATCAGTTAAAATAACTTAATAAATAAATTTATTTATTAAGTTATTAAATGTTATGTGGTCTAAGATTAGCCATCTTAGAATTTAATTATTATGCTGTTTCTTGTTGTTATTCTTGCTTATTCACTCAGAAATTAATATTAGTAATTGGACTTAAAGATTATGTGAAATTCAATCAAGAGAAGTTTTTAATTTCAATTGTATTTATTTTGCATTTTAGTTGCAATATTTCGTCAATTGTAATGGATACTCATGTTAATATAGTGCTTAAATTATCATTAAAATTAATACTATTTATTGAGAGTATCTACGTATATTTACGCACAAAATCACGGTACTAATTAAATATTATGTTAATAATCAATAATTGTGTATCTTTTTAACTATTACAATATTTTGTTAGCCTTTTTTATATTTTGTAACAGTTTATTAAATTTTAAAATTCGCATCGACATTATGTCAACCCCGCTGCTATAGCTTAAGGAACATATTGAGTTCACATTTGTTCAGTGAAGTAAAAAGCTTCTATACCAGCTCGAGTAGTTGCTTTCAGACCTACAATGCTTCCGATTGACAGAACAGGTCGTGGTAGCGGAGGCAGCGAGGCACTGAGCCTTTTCCTTGAAAAGGAAAGTCGTGTCACATTTTCTACGCGCCAGTGCATTTATACTGGAATTGATAACATAAGTGTACACCGTGCACGTATATTTTATTTTAAATGTAAAGTTTTCAGGAATATTTTAAGAATTTGTGTATGCATTTTATTTACGTTATGTTACACATGCATTGTATAGTGTACCTATTTGTATTATTATAATTTAAAATAGGCTTAAATTTAAATTTTAAAATAATATTTTCTACATGCTTCAACCTTAAGTTCTTGAATGCATCCACTATATATACGTCGCAATAAGCTACAGTTACATAAGAGGTTCTATTATTTCATTATACGCTGCCGATACGAGGCGCTATCGGTGGCAATTAACCTCATTTGCCCGCTACTTAAACCACGTGCATGGACATTTTGTTTAAATCCACATATCACTGATACAGAGTCGAAACAAAATAACAAAAAAAAACAAATGTGTGTTTTTTTTCTTTTAATGCACTTTAGACTCTTAAAAAAACAAACTAAGTGCATGCAATCGAACTGTGTATTGATTGTGCTTATAGCAGCCTCTGCTGGATCTATCAAATAAAATTATAAATCAAATTAAAATATCGTATTTCACGCCACGGGCTTGGGTTCAATTCCCACTTGAGGCAATAAATTATTTTTACTTCCAAACTGGTAAATATATAAAGACAAAATGGGGCGTTGAGTTGAAAGTTAGGCGGAAAGTTAAATATCTTAAGACGTTAAGTTTTAAGATATTTAACTTTTCCAAATTGAAAAACCTTAAACATTGCAAACAGCGAGATTCAAAGTAACTATTGAAATATTAAACTGCTTCAAATTGCCAGATCTTTATTGCTATTTTAAAAAAAATGTATAAATACAATATCCTGCCAGATCTTTATTGCTTTATTAAACTATTATTTATACAATACCTGCAAAAAACTCATTATATAAATTCAGTTCTAAATTAAAATTCTGACTAAATATATATTTGTAGAATTCACCACCACCACCGCTTTATAAGTTTCAATTAAGTACTAAGAGAATATCCACATATTGAAAATTCTCGAACAAAATATTTTAAATTGGAATACTTTTTCTTTACGAACCGATTAAAACATAATAAACATTAAATGTTGAAAAAAGTTTGCCAAAATATATATATGAAATTTGCATTCAAATCTGGTTAGCTGTTTCTGAGATTGGAGCGTACAAATGTACGGACAAACAAATAAACACTCTAGCAGACAAACAAAAAACCAAACAAAATCGACTGCTTTGGGCCCTTTCATCACGTTATATTATTGTGTATTACATAAAATACACAATAAAACATTAATAAAACGTCTCTGTAATATTTTCTTTCACATATCTTCTATGTGGAGACCGTGATCAGTTACTGATTTATTATATATGTAGATGTAGTTTAAACTTGTTTCTTATACTAAATAAAAACTACTGTCCTTGAATATAGTTTTTCGATTGGGACTGGTCATTAAAAACGTGAAAAAGAAAATTATAAAAAGGAAGAGTGTACATGGTGATCTGATCATATTAATGTTGCCTTGGAATTTATTTAAAATTTAATGAGTATACCTAACAAAGTTGCAGTACCGCTTGGGTAGCGAACCGTGAAACAAGGGTCACTTATTGATTTTCTGGTCCACGCCGCATGTAGCCAATTACCGAGGGCTGATTTAGTTCCGAAGGCAGCCCTTAATTTGATGCGTATTGATTGCTCCCGCATAACGCATTGCGCAATTTTAAAGTTTTTTTTCAGTTGGCAGTGTAGGTGTTTGCTTTTACCTACAATACAAAGTTGCGAAGAACCAATAACAAATTGGGTTTGTTCCCCACTCGAGTAAATGAAATATTTAATAGTTTCATTTCTCATTTCATTTGATTCTTACACTCAACAAGCAATGCCTCAAATTGGCGGAGTGTATAACGAAATAGAGCCTAGTGTTAAGACGACAATAGGTTGTTTAGGTCCCAATCGGCCATGTGCGGGATACAGCGGGAATTAAATATACGTCTGTCAATCTATACTTTACAAACGTTTATTTTGTTAGAAATTATTGTACAACAATAATTATCTTAATTCTAATAATCTAAAACTTTACCATGACTATCGGAACCCTAATATGCATTTAAAATAGCAACTAAAATCATTCAAATTACTATGATAATATAAATAATAAAGTTTCTTAATACAATTCATCTGAAAGAAATTTATGTTTAAGGCCGTCGTCAGCCAGCGCACAAGAGAGTGGTTGCAAATAGCGTAACTGTATTTTTTGCCCTCGTAACGAAGCAAAGTAAAAAATAAAATATATAAACAATAATGATAACGGAGTATCTTTTACTACGCTCCCGGGATACCTGTGCCCATTGTGCAGTGTGAAACTATGTACAAAAGATTATAAATATTTATATAGCAACCATTATGTTAGAGAAAATTGAAATCTTCAAATTGAAATCAGCAATAGTTTAGATGTCCAGCTTTTATCATGAAGAAATGCTTTCGAGCCGTTAGCAGCTTTATGTTTGTTTTACAAAAGGTGCTTACAGAAGTGTGTTTAAATAAAAAATATTTACATTTAAACTTAAATCAATGTTGCTTGTGTATATAAGAGCAGGTACAAAAACGTTCTACTGGATTAGTTCCAGTATCAAATATATCGCTTTTTATAGAAAATAACTAGAAAGCGTATGGAGGCTTTTGTAAACTATTTTTTAGTTGCTGTTTGGTACTTTGACCCGCCGAAATTGTTTCGTGGATAGGATAGACCGCTGTGTGCTAACGTTAAATAAACTTTTATATTTCAAGCGAATTGAGATTGGTATTGCAATAAATAAATGAATGAAGGCTTCTCGTACAAATATGTAACCTTTTTTTTTCAGATAAAAACTATATAGTACTATATATAAATATATTATTAATATTAAATGTACTTAGTATGTAGTGATCACTAACTGCGCAACTTTTTTTTAATATTATTTTGCTGTATTTAGGGAGAATTATTCACTTATTTAAGTATATAGTATTATAGTATAGTTACCTATTGTTTTATTATGTGTACGAAAAATTGTAACTACAAATATTATAGGATGTTATTTGATTTTGCTCGCAAAAAACTGAAGTGTGGTTGTTCCCCTGTGGTCTCAATTATTTTAAATATTACTAATGTACATATAAGCAAACACTATATAAGTATATACTAAATAAAATATTGGTGGTAAACTTTTTCTCAAAAATGTGAAATCATCATGTCATGGTAATTAAATAACAATGTCCAGGGCGCTGTGCCCCTCTACTCCACAGTCAGCAGTCGCGTTGTCTGAGTGCCTCTTATTGGCCTTTTCTGTTTAGACCTTCGATTAACTCTACATAGTGCGTTCACATCATTATTTTACGTAAAATATTCTATTAAAAAGTTATCGAAAGTTTTCGTTATACAAAGTATGATACTTTTTATTATATTTCATACGTGATAAAATTTACAATATCGACTGCCATTTTTTAACTATTGTTTCTTTATAGACTTTAAACAGGTAAAACTTAAAATATGTGTACAAATATTTTATTATATAACTTTATATTTTTTACTTACACACCACAAAACCGCGAAAAAATTTTAAAGCCCTAAATTTTTATTTTTATTACAATACATATTCAATACATGAAATTTGTGAATCGGACATGTTCAGATTCATGTATCACTTAATGGCATGTACAGCATTTATAAAAAAATCCAGATAGATTACAATAAGAAATATCACATGTAATAAATAACACCACAATTAAATTAAAAAAGAAATAACACGCACATAATTGATGAAAAAGTACAATATAAAGATTACAATAAATCACAAGGTATTTTTAAAATAACATTTTAAATTAACAAGCTTGCATTAGCATTTTAATTATTAATCAAGTTACAACATTAAAATTTCTATTTAAAATTAAAATATTGTTATTAGTAAGTCTAAAATATAATAAAGCATGTTATAATTAATTAAATATAGTCGTCAAGTAACTAACTAACTGTTTCTTTCTGTTTCATGCTATAAAAAAATATTTCCAATATATAGAAAATATAATTATTAATTTAAAGTAAGAATGGTCTTGTTTAAGGAAAAGTCTTTCCATATTCTCCTTCTTATATGATTTTCAATAATCTCTTTATATCACTATTCATTAGAGATGGGGGTCTGAAATTGTTAATTCCATTTGATGACGATGGTACTTTATCGGGCGTAATGGAAAGCTCTAGAGTAATAAATTACCTTTATCGGTACACGGCTCAGATCGCTTTTTTCTTTGTAACGGAGCCTACGATTTATGGACCCCAAACAAGGCCAAGTTCTACAGTTTTTTTATAACAGCCAATACTTTTGTACAAATTGAAAATCGATCATCGTTTCAGTAAAATGTGGCGCGCTCTACAGTTTACTCTACATTCTAACTCTGACTTTCTGCTCGGATTTATTTCTTATTAATTATTGTAATACATGTAATTAGTTAATAGGATTTTTTAAAACAACAATAATATATAACTAGAAAAGGAAAACAGGCATTTTTGTTAAAATCAAAAACTTATTAAAATGCAAGAAAACTCTAAACTATATATTTTCGAAATATATGTTACATTTAAAATTTTTGGTCGCCGCTTAACTTAGCGAACGACAAATTTAACCACAAATTATGAAAATAAAATGACTTCGTTTCTCTGATTGGTTACGTAATACAAGTGTAGTAAGTAAACAGAATTGGGCGACAAGTATATAATTATATATTTACAATTGTAATTTGTTGATCGAAATCTATTTGAACACGAAATCAAATTCGATTACAACAGAAAATAATTTAACATTTATTTTTTACGGTTTGCTGTAATCATTATGAGTAGTTTCAAGTTATCGACAGCCACAGTTGTAGAACTTCTACAGCGGACTATACCGCTGGTCTTATTTCTTTTATATTGTTTTAATTGACCATGAATTTGATCTAAGAGCTCGTGGGATATGCAAGTTAGAAACGTACTAACAAAAGAGTTCGCCGAATATTTATTATTAATTTTTTAAAAGGTTACCTCAGCTCACGTTGAATGATTTTTTTTCTTGACGCGACTGTCTTTTATTTTTTCCATATTTAAAATGAAGCATTCTTTATTTAGTATTTGTTTTACTAAAAATATGGAAGTCGAATTTGTTAAAATTTCCTGCTAAGTTTTATTGTTAAATTATGAATGCTAAAATAAAATTTTTGAGTAATTTAACATAATGATTTAATTTTTATATTATTAATAAGGAAGTATATTCAAATTTTATATTATGTATAAGTATACTATAACAGAACACGACGAACAATTTAAAATTTTTAGAATTCCGTACCTCGAAAACAACGAAACCCTTTTTAGATTACTTCGTCGTCCGTCTCTTCGAAGACCGTTTTTATGGACGTTGCAATGGATCTATAAGTTTAATTAAAATAAATACGAAATATTGAGATCTACAGACCGTTAGAGCACAAAAAAGCTCAATTCCAACTTTTAAGTCAACGCAAACAAGAAACAATTTATATTTTTGCTGTATTTGGTGTGAAATTCCTACTTGGACCTAGACTTATAGTCATGATATTGGGCCGAAGCAATAACTTGTAATACAAATCAAACACATAATCATTAAAAATTAATAGTTGTTTGGAAAAAAAAAGGTTGTATTTGTGTTTATTTCGTGTAAAATAATATCAAACGCCCATAAACTTGTCAAGCTTGTCATCTTGTTTGACGTTTTTCTATTTAATAAAACCATACATTTCCATCTATCACACAATAAATGGACAAGTAATAAAAACGACAAGTATACATAACACATTTATATATTTATGCGCCATTTTTGGGAAAGAATCTCGTTTTACTGTTGCCTAAATCTTTTAAGAATCTCGCTTTTCCTATCTAGATAATCAGGTAACACTGGAGTATTCCCAGAAATTAAAGTTACTCAAAGTTTATAAGTTGTTTGTTCCGTTTACCTATATTTCTGAAATTAATTCGGAAAGCTCGGCAGGCGAATCCGACTCGTTATTGATGATTTTATTTTTAGCTCCCTGCATGTCTGTTTAAACATGCACATTTTATGATTTCAATTAAACGTTTTTGTTGTATAGGTGTTAGGTCTGGCTAAAGTAGATAATCAAGGGTTCTACTTTATGTTATCCCAGCTTAAAGATAGTAGATAATGAATTTCTGCCAATGTGATGACCATTATTCAATCTCTGGAACATCTTATCTGATCTGATCTGATAGGTCAGCTAAACTACAGTAAAATAATAAAATATCAGCTAAGCAAACGTTCAGCGTGATGATGACATAAAAAAATTTGATGTCAAACAAGTGAAACACACGTCACCTTGTGAAAATTAAACATCTAAGATCTCTAGAGATTTCTACGATGATAGATGAAATTGTGCCGCAAAATATACGAGTACATCGATCATAACAAATTGTCTTAACTTTAGGAAATGTATATGTATATGTGAAAGATTAAGACGAGCGGAGGAATGTGTGGGATTTCATATGAGGTCATGAGAAGGCCGAGGTTTCAGAACAACTGTGTGATAGCTTCGTATATATGCGACAGAACTCCGGGCTTGCCTGACCTAAATTTCGACACTGCTTATTTTTCACCACAAAAGCAAATGAAACCACCATTATATCTTTTAATCATATCACACTAAAATTATGAAACGTACAGTAATATAAAACTCAATTATATAGAAAAAAAATCGATAAATGATTTCTAAAATAACTTTTCTTAAAAATTAATTATTCATTCAATATCTAAACAATTTTAAAACCTTTTAATCAGTCTTATTTATTTAACGATTAATACCAATAACATGCTTGGGTAAATAAAAAAATGTTATAAAACTCTTTTTATCAATATTAAGAATAAATGGCCATGAACATATTAAAATAATAAAAGCAAACTTCCTCGATTTCATTACGCAATCTTTAGTTTGCCTCAAAAACTAAGTAGTAAGCGTCCCTACTCTCCATGAGCGTACGTCAACAAGTACCAGCAGGAGTCCCGAGAGGATGCGGCGGAGGGGGTACACCCTTGGGGTGCTCAGGGGTCGAGATTCAACTGGTGCAATGCGGCGTACCCCACCGCTCATCCCACTGTCCGGGTTTTGTTTTTACTATTGTATCTGCGGCGCTCAGTTGGCACGCTAAGCGTTGATTTTGTTACGTTTATTTTATATCAATGCCATAAATGAAAATGGGTTTACCATCTATACTTTTATTTTTAGATTTTAGCTTCAAGCGATGAATTACATTACAACAAACAAGTCGATTGATTCCCTTTTACAAGTGTATCAAACAATAATTTTTACATTCATTCTATATGTTTATATAAAATACTATATTAATAGTATCCCACAACACCCCTGACGTACATTGACTAATTTAATCCTGAAAACTCTTGATATACTTACATTTATAACAGTGAATCATGATTATTTCATTTTTCATTAAATAACGATGCATCCTGACATAAAGCAATAATCTGAACCAGCAACAGAGAAAACTTAAACACATTTCGGAACCAATAACTTGGCACCGATCTTAATATGAGAAAGGCAAGGCTAAATTCTGGGAAAACTTGTTACAAGAATAGACTGGTTAGTCGCTCTTATAATTGTGATTTAATTCCAAAGCACTCATCTGCAATATCCAACACAAGAAAACAATGTCATATAACATTTCCACTTTAAGTATATGGTAACTACAGATCAAGTATATACAATAAAAAATGTCATATACAATAAAAAATGTCATTATATAACGCAATACTAATATAGGTACTAGCGAATCTTCCGCGGCTTTGCCTTTTGAATTACTCGTACACAATTACATATTTACCAATGTGAATTATTTTGTGTTCTAATATACTCATAGAATAGACTGGTCATCATTAAAAGTCAATATCCATCTATACATTAACAATTAAAGTTTTAGCCGCCTTAGTAAAATAGTTATTGTGATACACCTTTTCTCTGATGAATCAGTTGTTTTTACAACCATTTTTGTTTTCAACTTTTAATAAACACTAAATGTTTAGAAACGTTTTCTAAAATCTATATTAGGCTTTTTTTGTTTGTTTTATTGTACGCTCTAATCTCTGAAACTACTGGTTCGATATGAAAAATATTTTTTGAATTAGACAGGCTATTTATTAAAAAAAGGCTAATATACATTAGTGCGAAATGAAAAAAAAAAGAAATGCCAGCGAACTCAAAAAAATATCAGTGCGTGCGCTGCGAAATAATGATAATAATAATAATAACTCTTTATTGCACAACAAAAAGAAAAATAATACATATCATAAAAGACAATGTACAATAGACGACCATATCGCTGACCTATGACAAAATTGTTCCTTCAAAACAAATCATATGACAAATATAAAACAAAACAAATCATATATCTATACTATTATATAAAGCTGAAGAGTTTGTTTGTTTGAACGCGCTAATCTCAGGAACTACTGGTTCGAATTAGAAAATTCTTTTT
>JAXGGP010000028.1:6994492-7005893 GCA_035584415.1 Eueides aliphera
TATATATATCTAAGTAACATGTGTGGTTCCTTGTCTTGTACTTGATCTTCCGATGACATTATTAAAGTGATGAAGAATATCTTGAATCAGTCTTCAACGATTAGGAGTCAAAAAATAGAAATCAATCTTTTTAAAGACATACGGAAAGTTAGATGTATTAATTGCATTGAAAATAAACCGTACCAGAGATCGTCCTTATATCTATCGCATTTACTAAATAACTGCATTTTTGTATACATAATATCATGTATGACAAGACAAACATAACAGTTTTACTAAAATTCGCTCTAATACTGATGCTGGAGCAGCCCTCATAAAAAGTGTATATGCGAGGCTTGGGAGAAATCGCAGGATGATTTTGTTCTGTGATTTATTGCAGCATTAAAGATTGGTTATGAAGGTTTACAGTTACAGTTAGGTAATACGAGAATGTGCATTAAAGTTTCTGACCTTTTGTGTAGTTAACAGAGTTCAGAGTTAATGTTGCATTCCTCCTAACTCATAAATAAGGTGATTTAAAGTAGTAAATTGTATGAAGATAAATAATGTCATTTATGATTTTTTTATTTATGATACTTTGAAATAATTAAAGTATTATTTTAACATTTTACTATTTCTAAAGTGTTATTCTAAACTTAGTAAATTAAAAAATAATTTTTAAAAACGAAATTAAAAGAGGCGCAAGATCAAATCCCTCAACTTTCCAATTCTTGTATTTTTCAAACGATTCATACTTTAAGAATATTGGACCACCAACCAACGACAATCACATATATAATCTTGCGCAATAGACCTTCTTAAAATTCGCCCCTGTTTTACACATATAGGATAACGCAAATTTCTCACTACTCGTCTACAATATTCCAAGTGTTATTTATTCGAGATCGTCGAATAAATAATTGTAAATTATAATAAAGTCTCTATAGAATTAAGATCTAAAGCAATGCAATCAGTAAGTGATAAAAGCTTTATAAATAGCAATCAGTAAGTGATAGATACTCATAATGTATTCAAGTCAAACTCATCATCATTAATTAGCTACTGATACCTGCCGCCAAATTTTCTAATTACACAGTACGTGTAAAGTACACAAGCTGAAATATCATCCTCACAATCTGGATTCGTGGCACTCTACTATTGTGCGGTTTCACGCGCCACGCCACTGTAGAATGGCCTACCTATAGTATTTCCAAGTCGATACAACATGGATACCTACAAAATACACATAGTACTGGAGGTACTCTTGAATGTGGCCAACGCACGAATAGCCCCTCGGCAACATAGCGACATACGGCATCGGGGTGGCTTTTATCACTTATGATAGGTGAAAATAAAAGAATAATATTCAAGATTACTTAAGATATAATTGAAAATATTGTAAAAATATATTTTATAAGGCTATATTTTGGAAATTGTAGACTTAGTGTGACGCAAACCTTGACATATCGAATTTAATCTACAACTTGCATTCTAGCAAAAATATAAATGTGAATATGTGTGTCTGTGTGTGTGTGAGGACCAAGTTAAATGTTGTGCAGTACGTCATTCTCGGCTTTACCGATAAAAGAATACATGAATGCCGAGTTCTTCCGAGTTCTATTTAGTCGTGATGTTATTGAATCTCTATACTTAGCTTGACATATTTTACGGGTGGCCTCACACTCTTCTTCGTGCTACATCCCGCACAAAGTTCTCTCTGGTTCTTCTGAGGAAACTTGGGAACCTAGTGTTAAGCCAATCCGTTCCACTTCCATTCCCCACTTTCCACCGAATTTAAGGCATTGCGTGCTGAGTGGTGAAACTTGTTACCAGAGCGAAAAAATAAAACTTTAAATATTTAAACAGAAAATATTAAATATTTCATTTCCTTAAAAGTTAAATTAATGCGCGCAGTGTACACATGACCTATCGTGACGTCACGCCTATTATCATAAAGGATGTCTAAATGCATGACATCTTTATGACACTATACTAATATAAAAATAACTCGCCAGTTCTGCCATTATTATGAACAATATTTTACATACATATAAAATAGGTTATAATAATATTACGTGAAATCCAAATAAGCTTATAATATAGAAATATTTACGTAAAGAAGTAAATTAAAAAGTTACATAAACTACACCTCCTTTTCTGGCATAAAAGTGACTTAATAATCACGGATGTAAAAAAAAATTTTTTACGGTAAAATTAAGTAATAGGAACTTTACAGTGTAAAACATTCAGATGTTATAAGTGATATCATTTAGTGTGAAACATTTAGACTACAAACTAATAAAGTAAAGTTATTTACGTAAGCGTTAAGAATATTTCAATAGCGCGATTTAAGATTTGTGCAACAAATAGTTCAAGATTTGTTTATAGCGCTATTGCCATATTTAAATTAATGATACAGTAATTCAAAATAAATAAAAACGTGATTATCAATTGTATTATTAATGATAAATAAATTTTAGAAATTAAATTAATATATGACGTTAATGACTATATTTTGAAATAAATCATTTTTTTAAGGTAATATACTATTATTACGTAAAAATCTAATAAAAAAGAAGTGAGAAATAATTAGTTATATGTGACTCGTACGTGACTCAGAAAGTAAATTATGACACAAAATGATTTTATACTGACGTAAATTTAAAGTAAAACATACATGATGCTATCTCAACGTTAAATTCATTTGCATTACCGAATCGAGACGTAAATTTTTAATCAGCAAATTGAACATTTTAACTTTTCAAAGTAGGCACCATATAAATTTATATAATAATTAGTAGAATTTAATTTGTTTCGTTTCTCTATTTACTTTCTTAAGCGTCTCTTTATATCCAGCCCATATCAAGGTAAGCAGGGGGAACGCGGGAACCTAGTGACTGAGAGTCCATTCCCGTAAAGACCTTCCGGTACTTATTTTCTGACAAATTAAATCATTGCGTGTTAATTGGCGAAAACAAACGCCGCACTTTGGTTTCGTATCAGAGCGAGGCAAATTAATGTATAAAATATTAACATTTTTGGCGGGTTCCATTCACCGAACTCACACTCACAAGTGTAGACACAACGCGCAACGCACTGTACAACTGTACCTACACATTAGTATACATACTTTAGTTTTGGCTTAGTTATTTATTAACGTCATATGGGCTAACTTAAAATAATCGTGAAACAATAATACTAACGCTTTGACAACATTTTGGAGTTTATAAACTTAGAATTTATACATGGATGATATATAGGCTAATAGAATTAGAAATTTAGTTTTACATGAGATCTGATAATTCTCATTTGTCAGAAATAACTTCTAATATGTATTTTATAAATGCTTGCACGAAAGGCTCTACTGTATGAAACAAAGAAATTGACATAAATGATTATATCAAGATCAATATACTAGGGACACTAGCAACTTGTTTAAAGTTAGTTTTGTAACTGAGCTGAGAGTGCGTCAATTGTTCTTCTGTAAATCGATTTAGCAACTTGTTAACAACGTTCCGTTCCGTTTGAATGAATTGAGTGGCACAACTCCATTTTCCACTATTATTCGATTAATTGAAACCAAACATCGATCGCCGTTGTCGGGTGCTATATTTCATAAATACTACTATTTCCACTAGAATTGGACGGCACTTTAATTTTGTGTACGTTACAAGTGATAGCTATAACAATATCAAAACAATATTTTAAAAATAAGTTCAAAGTTTAGATAAAAATAGGCCATTGATTAGATGAGTTGTTACAATTTATCTAATTAACAACGGTAACAAAGCCAGCCACGTTCAAGCCAGTACAGCTTTCCCGAGCCTACATGCTCGGGAAAGCTGTACTGGCTTGAACGTACTCATGATGTTTTGTATTATTTTGATGACACATTCAATTACTTGGATTTTTAGTTCTTATAATATAGATAGCTTAGTTATAAATATACAAAAATTGAGTAGGACTCGTTTCACGGGGAGATACATAAAAGCGGTCTCAAAAACTAAGCTACTATTTTTTTATAATATATAATAACCACAATTTTTAAAAAAAAACTTAATAATTAGTTAAAAGTCGCCTTTACTTTGAATTTTATTAAGACATTACCAAGAAAATAAACTGTAACGCTAAGGGTTGTTACCCATAGTAGAATAAATATATATCGCTATTTGGAACAAAAAGTAATATGTTCATAAAAAAACAATTCATTAGAAGCCTGTGCAGCATTTCCATGCTTATACTGCGAGACCCTTTCGCCGTATTATGTAAATCAATCAGTCAATACATCGCCACTGCAATATGATACCATTATTTATGCAAATCAATTAAGCGTAAATGCTCAATGCCATGCTTTTAAAATTAGAAAATTAAGAAGTGTAGTTTAATATTTAATATACCGAAGGTGCATACATTATATATACATTCGTACAGATGTTCTAAAGCAAAAGTTTAATTTAAGTATAAAATATAACACATTTTCTTTTTGTGCAGGTTACACAGAGGAGCAGCCTTCCACACAATTCACCGCTCAACTTCCAAGTGAGGTGAGCCCGGCTCCCCCCGGCCCTTCTCAGCCGGCGACTCAGCCTCTTTCCTATGCACTTCTCCATCTTTCCGCCTCCGACTCGACAGATCCGCCTTTTCTCCAAGTGCAACTCCAATCTTCGCCTGTCTCCTCTCCTCCGCCACCGGCGAGCGGCAAGTCCAATTCGTTGTGCTACTCCAGCACGGGCACCCTTCTATCTCTACCGCCAAAGAAGAAGGACATTTATCGTCCCTACTGCCTCGGGGATCGCGCTTATCTACACCGCGCTGAAGAGGACCTCAATGCGGCGCATGCTATTCTTGACTTGAGTCAACACGCTGTTTTCCTAACAACCCCACCACGGAATGATCCTTCGCCACCAGCTGAGCCTCCGCCTCCCCCGCCCGAGCCTTCACAGGATCAAAACGCTGAACGACCGAAGGAGACCATCGCCTATACATACGATGCGTTTTTCGTAAGCGACGGTAGATCTAAGCGTCGAAACTACGCCAACGCCCCGATCGAAAGCGCCCAACAGCCAGAACAAAAATCAAAATACACTTGTAGCGAATGTGGCAAACGCTACGCCACGTCCTCAAATCTGTCGCGACATAAACAAACGCACCGCAGCCTGGACTCAGTGGCGGCCAAACGTTGCGGTGAGTGCGGCAAGGCGTACGTGTCGATGCCGGCGCTGGCCATGCACGTACTCACGCATCAGCTGTCACACGTATGCGGCGTGTGCGGCAAGCTGTTCTCACGGCCGTGGCTGCTGCAAGGCCACCTCCGGTCCCATACGGGCGAGAAGCCCTACGGATGCGCACACTGCGGTAAGGCGTTCGCTGATCGCTCCAACTTACGCGCGCACATGCAAACTCACTCAGCTGATAAAAATTTTGAATGTCTGCGTTGTCATAAAACTTTCGCCCTCAAGAGCTACCTCAATAAACATCAAGAATCGGCTTGCGTACGCGACGGTGAATCGCCACCACCCGACACGCCCGCACCCGCGTCCGACTAACGCGCCACAGAACAGCAAGCAACCAGGGACCGTAAACTCTGTTGTAAGATTTACTTATTAACTTAAAAGTATTAATATGAATTTAGTTCACTAGTATAATTAATATAAATATACAAAATCTAAAATAAGTAGAGGCGCACGACTGCGACCAATGTGAGAGCGTCGGTCAGCGTAGTCGTGCCGCATTCGAGCAACGTTTCGCAAACAACGAATCATGTACGACCCCGTAGCGCCGCAGACGCGGCGATAGGCCGTAGCGATAAACGTCCTAATAAGGTTAATATTGAATTATGTATATATATGTCGATAAAATATACCCTTATATACATAGAAGTTACGAAATACGAATGAAACTAATATCTTTTGTAGGTGATTTTTACAAACCGCGTAGTAGGTTAGAAAGTAATAGCATGTAAGGTGAACATAAAAATGCGAGAGCCAAGCGCCGAGTTTGTTAAAGAACGTAGGCGGCCGCGACGTTCGTCTCGGTGAGGAACTTGCCAAAACTTTCCGTCCGAAGCTCCGCACACGCCGCCGCGCTATCGCCGTGCGCCGCCGCCCGCTACAGTGCCTTAACAGACAGCGCGCCCTGAGCCGCCCTAAGCCGCACCTCAGCACAGCCTTTTTATCCAGTGCACTTCACCTCGCACACCACATTGGAATATTCTCCTTTTCACTCGGAACTAATGTTATCATATGAAAAAATATTGAAAGTTTTTATTTGCGGTCATTAGTCAAATGGTTATATAGTATATGATAGTTATACATTTATATAGTATAATATAATAATTCAATAAAGTTTGTAAGTACATAGTTGGAGACGTAATAATTGGTTATGGACGGGCGACGGCGCGAACGACGGCTGTAAGAGACGGGCCTCGCCGCGTCACTCGGCGAGCATGCCTTTAGATTGAGTGTGTTATTAGTGTCAAGTCGAAGGTAACTGGCAATAAACTAATTTAAATTAAGGTAGGATAAACAATAAAATAAGAAAGCGAGCACGAGGTGCTTGGAAGAAATGGGTATTCGAAAAGCAATAATAATGTAGCACAGCAGACTTGTCCTATCCCCGTAGCGTTCCGTAGCTCTCGTAGTAATGTTACATCGGCACGCTCCATCTGTGTCGTCGATGCGATGCGTCTCCCGTAGCGTATTAGTTGAAGCCTCGCGAGTCAATTCTTTGTCAGTGATTTTCATTTAACCCTGTCAATTATAAAGTCCTCTATAAGAAAAGTTCCTGTATGTTAAAATATTTCAACAACTAGAATTACTTACTTGCTATATATTTCTTGGTTATTGTCCAGACGCTGACAACAATAAACATCGGGTTATAATTTAAAGGTAAACACGACTTCCCTATTGTCTCCATATTACAATGTGTCAATACAAAACGTGGTTTCTACTTTAGTATACATTTTTCCCTCTACTTAATCCAAACGTAGTGCCATAAATATATTATTATATATCGAACTTTTTTCTTATTGATAAGTAATAATTTTATTTATACAAAGCTTGACCAGACAAGGGTTTCGCGTTTAAAAGCAATATAATGTTAATGTATAAGCAATATTATGATAGAATTTACGTAGTTTATATTCATCGTTTATTAATATTTGGTAGATATTGGTGCTTCAAAGTACTTTATAGAATGAAAAATTAATAAAACGAAATTAACATCGAATATTATGTAATTAACAGTGTGATATTTTTTTCCAAAGTTAAAAAGTTTTAATCAACGTTTCACCTCTATGTTCTACCAAATTTCTTGTCTTTATCTGGTAGCTTTTCATATCTATGTAAAATCTAACCAAATATTATAGTACCTAGTGTTTGTACTCCTAAATAATCCTTCAATTTATTCTTATAATACTATGCATCTAGTCTCCTTCGTCTTTGTAGATGATAAAATTTGGCTTTTAAAAATCTTAATCAAGATATTTTATTCAAATATTTATATACTAACGTTATTGTAGTCGTAGGAGTTTTAGACTAAAATGGTAACGGTAAGCAATATTGAAATTAACGAAACCAATTTATATACAAAATATATAGCGATATTTTAATGTAAATATTTCATGGTGTACCAAAATACCTTCCTTCTTTACAATTATTGAAGTAGTATTATAATCTCTACTATTACTTATTTAGAGTAGTCAAGAAAGATATGTATTTAGGCCACGTGTCTAAAAATACACACAATAACTATGATTTGATAGCGATGGTTTTCTCACTGAAATAATTATTCTTTGCGAATGATTATAAATTAGCTGATGCCTTAAATTAGCAATTATAGAGTATATTTTTACTGTTTTTAAAGTGTTTTTAATCCACAATTAGGGAAAAAAATATTTATTTATGAAACGTATAAAAAATTTAACGTAGCGGAATCTGAATCCACGCCTCTTGAAATTCGTCCAAGCGGTGCAGGTTCAAATCGTTAAAAATTTTATAGGTTTTCTAAATAAGCATTTACGTATACAGTATAATATTATTTAACATAGTTACCTTTTTAAGTTTGATAATGTATATAAAAAAACAGCACACGGCACAAATTTTAATTATTTATATTATCCGGATATAAACAAGTATTTCAAGATTTATAAGTAGGTATATATTTCATTTATGTATTATTTGCAACCTAATGTTTTCTTCGTAGCCAAAAAATATACATCTACAAAATATCTAAGAAATATTTTCAATATTTAAAAATTACGATCTTAATTCCAGTTACTACTGAGTAAATTTCTGTCATACGAGTATTTTTTTTTTTACTTAGTTTAATAGATAAAACTAATAAATATCTACTTATGTTGAATTCTACAAAGATGTCACAATACAAGGATGCTGTCGAGTCAGAATTGATCCAAGTAATTAACATTGGTAAGTGTATGTGCAGTAATCACATTACTACTTCTGTTAATAATTAGGATGGAAACCGATAAAAGATCACTGTCATTAGACAATCGAATCATTTATATGATGGACAATTTAATATTAGCGATACTATTTCTTTATTTTAGTATAGTCCCACGACAGCTGGTGTTTATGAAAAATAAATTCGCTTAGAGGTAAATACATATATTTGTGTAAAATTGAATGAATAAGAATTTGAAGTTTTTATGAATTGATGAAAATGATTGTTTGAGCATTTTGCTGCTTATATGACAAACAAAAAAATCAATACAATAAATATAATAACGTTATTTTAAATTATTATATATTAATTATAAACACAAATACAGTGATAAATAGGTACCAAGTAAGTTTGTCCAAATTATCAATACATAAGCAATATAGGTTGTAGGCGTTTAATAATATTTATCTAGTTTTATTAGTAACTTCATTTCAGAACTCCATGAAACTGACATCAAATTAAGTTCATATTAAAATAAAAAAAATCGATTAATTAGTATTATACATTATAGTAACAATCCCAAATTAAATTAACTAAGCCATTTTTATACGACATTATCGAAATGAATTGCTTGTTTTATAATTCAAAATATTCTGTAGGTATATATTGTATCTGTACCTACAGAATATATATTGTTATTTCGCGTGTAGATTTTAAGATATTTTGTTTCAAATGGTATATTGCAAGACTTTAAGATTAAATACTTTATCATAGTAAAGTTTAAAAGGTTATATTTATAATTAAAATTGACGAGCAATAAAACAACGATAGCAATAATATCGAAGTTAACAACGAACCTTTTTGTGGGTTATTTAAGTAAACATGTTAAGCTAGTGTTATGTTTGGACAACAATTTACTAGGTTGAATTAATATATAATTAATATAGTTTGTAGAATCGTATATACAACGCATTTATTTTAATATATTATAATGTAAAAATTACACATGAAATGCTATTTTAGAAAGATTTATTTTAGAGATATTACTCTCATTTGACGAGCGTAGTTTTGGTGAAATAAGTAATAAATTTTCTTTCATTATTTTTATAGTATTGTAAACATTGCATATGAACAGACTTGTCCTTCAAATTCTCTAAAATATTACGTAATATTATAAAGTTATTAAAACTCCTGTTATGTAAAGTAAAACACCAAATTCTAAATTAAGCGTAGTCTAGAAGTGTGAAGAGTGAATAGTTTAAACATTTTAGTTTTACAATAACGATTTATAAACAAATTAACTTTATCATAGTAAAGTAATCGTAGTTTTGGAAATGTATTCACATAGTACTAAGGTCGCCTCCGAAATGGGAGATAGAGCTAGAAAGAGAGGTAAATTTAAAAGTGATGCATTTCGTAGTACGTGAAAGTGACTAGCCAATTTTAGGAAAGAAATATATTATGTAGGTTAAGCACAAACATACTTAAATAGGAAAAAATTGCCTTACTTTTTATGAGTGAGCTTTAGAAGAAATAAAAAGCAATAGATATTAAAATATCATCGAAGCTAACTGATATAAGACCACCCGGTAAAAATCCATATACCTAAGTAACGATAGAGTTAGTGTGACTACAGTTTTAATATATAAGTAAATAAATTAAACCTTCGCCATCCTCTTTATGGAATATTAATAAAATCTTTGCATACGATGGAAACGCATAATTAACAAAGGAGTTATATATTTATAATTTGACTGTTAAATTGTGCAATCTCGTTACATTTTAAGATAAAAACCTAGTTATGGATTAGTTAGCCAAGTAGACTTTATTATCTTTGGCTGCTTAATCTCTAATGACAAAAAAAGTGAGTGGCAAAATTAAAGCTAATGAAAATAATACTTTGATGAATATGCCATAAAGTCGTAGTACCAGAAAGAAAAGATCTTCAAGGAACATAAATAAACTGAAGCCATACTTTGTTGTTGCCTCTAATATAATTTCAACGGTCTCATTTTTATGTTAGAGAGTACACATAGGTATATGTATATCGTATGCAATTTTACATAAGCAATAAAATGTATAACAACTTTTCAAGCGTAAATGATAATAGCTCTTTATGCTATTCAGCTATCATACAAATACATATATCTATATATAATTAAAATTATCATTATAAACATAGTGCGTCAATTTTTTAGATTTATTCCTTCCTTAATAGCAATTATTAACACCAGAAGTACCTACGGAAATAAATTGTAAGTAAAAAATCATAAATATTTTAGGTATATATTTGTATAGTGTAATAATTATAGATTATAACAGACTGTGTGTTAAAACGAAATATTAGGCAGGTATACAGTATACATGAAAATCATGGATTAAATTTACATTTCAACTTACAGGATAGGTACTACAGTTCTCTTCAAACGTTCTACTATTGAAACTACTGTTGATGTACTATATGAGCGTAAATACTGCCTTCTAAAGTTACTTATTTATATTTTAAAGCTAAAAAATACGAATTGTCAACTTTTGTTTCTGTAACCGGATTCCCTAATTTAAAAAAAAACAAATTTTTGTGCCTCTTTTTTATTGATTGATGCTATACATAATAAATAATACGTAGTTGCTTTATTACTACTTAATAATAAAACTACTCAAACAATCAATATTGATGTTACATCAACTGTAACTTATACATTTACAACTGTAACTTAAACTTAAGTACCTAGGGTCCACTGCGTTGTAGCTGTTGCCTAGATAACGTAGGAACCATTATACTTATTGTTGAAATAATAATAATCTAGTGCTTTGGCTGACTACCCCGTTTATTTTAAAATATTGTAGCTGACATATTTTCTTGGTAGATGAAATGGTTTGTAATTCATGCAATGTCTATTCGAAAGAGAAAAACAATGATGTTACACTACAACAAACATTATGTCATAACGTTAAAACGTAAGCACAAATTATATTTTAACCGTACTCAGCTCATGTCCAAACATTAGACTTTCAATTATAT
>JAXGGP010000028.1:7010656-7030357 GCA_035584415.1 Eueides aliphera
ATATGTATATAATATAACACACTTTGGCAACAACATTTTACACATCAACTTATTATTTTTTTAATTATATTATTGTCTTGTTGCTAATTTTCAGTTCAATTACTGAATTCAAAAGGCCAGAGAGTCAAAGGAATGTAGATGAATTTAGGCTTGGGAAACTGTGCTATGTACTAACTACAAATGATCAGATATTTATTCAAAAATTCAAATTCAAATTAAAAGAATTTAATCTAAAAACATATTTCATAGTTGTAAAATTCGCCTGTGTGAAACTTGTAGATCGGAAATTGATTCTTTCTTTTAAATATCTTAATTACACAAACAAATCCTTATTGGATAAATCTTATCTAAGCCATAATTTAATGAATCATATTTATTATACATATTTCTGAGAATCTCAAAAATCTAATTTATAAAATAAAAAAAATAGATGGCTAACAAATTGTGCTTGTGTCTATCATGTATTAACTTGCATGCTAAATAAAGAATACTGATCGAATAGATAAATAATCTTTCTAAATTAACTGTACACAGTTGGTGTAAATAAAGTTTAAAATGGCAAATTAATGAGCTTTTTATAAGAGTAACCATATTAAAATACAAGCTTAAGAAAATTGTAAAAAAGAAAAAATAAAACATAACATTCATAATTAAGTGTTGTATTTATTTCTATTAATAGTAGTATTTTCAAATAAAATTAATATATGAGTAAAACTGCCATCTAGTGACAGTTATTGATAATAATTATGTCCTCTGGCGCACATGGTCCACAACTATTTCAAAGACATAGCCAGAGTTACGTATATTAAATATAAGCTAAGGTCCGAATTGTGCTCACTTCACTTACGACGCTTAAGCTGCTAACGTGGAGTCAGATTTGGAGAGCGCGTTAACGTCTGTCAGCAATATTAAAAATTCGGAGCACTTGAAAGTGTCTTTTTGAATTCATCAAGTTTAACATAAACTAACAGAGCATTTTTTGACAAAAACTTGAGTGGAGTATGTGGTGTAGGCGATGAATATGGTAAAATGCTTGTATTTAAACATTTTTAATATTTTCACATATCGTCAAAGTACAGTGTGATATTTATATGAAAGATATATTAAACATCAAAGTAACGTCAATACTCACGATGGTAACGCTCCGACAAATCAGTATTGTAGGCACAAGGTAGTGATCTCATAACATTCACAACTCTAACGGTGAGGTGAAAAGTACCAATCGGACCGCATATTAGTGCTTTATGAGTACTGTAAGTACAATACGGACCGCGGTCATAGTATGTCATCAATTATCCAATAGTATAGACTTAGAGGGTAGAGGTAAGCAGCACCATCTTATATGAGGGAAAAGTTAAAAAAGTGTCTTGTAAGCAGCAAATAATGCTAGTGAAACATCAGGGAATGATATAAATATAGCAGTTATAAACAGAGTTAAGTGTGTTCGATTGAAAAATTTAGTATATCTTCGGTGTCAGAGACTTAGATTTTTTTTTAAATCTGGGGGTTTGGTGGTTGACACTTGCCTAGGAATATTTTGCATAAATTGTACAAAATGGTGGCCACACTCTGTGCATATGAATGTTAGTAATTTTTTTTTCTCAACTCCTAATAGATGAATCAGCAACTTCTGCTACCACCAACCCACCAGCCATCCCCGGCGATTATGGCAAATACATTATGAAGTTCACTCTCCGACTCTAAGTAAGAGATGCAAAGAATCACAAGATTCAATCCGGCTACCAAGAACTACGATCTGGCAATATAAGGATATATCTAAACGCATGCATATCTACAAAGCTTATTACAAAATTTTGACAAACGAATTTAATAAAAGATAGACAGAGAGAACAGGTCGCGGTGATGAATTGGAAGCAGGACAATTCGGCTTGGGTCAACGAAGCGCTAGATGTTCAAATATTCTTTGATTTCATGAAGACGAAGCTATTTGATGAATTCTTTGTTCAAAAAATAGACCTGTATGAGTCTGAACGAAGATATAAAAAATCAATGATACCTCTGTGATCAGTACCAATCTAAGCAGAGAGCGATCACTTTGAACTATCTTGATTAATTAAATTCTTGCATTATACCAAGTCCATACACAGCTCCGTACCGTACCATGGTAAGGTTTACTCATGTAAAAGTGTAACGTGCCAAATAAAAAACTGTCTGACGAAATACTTCAATTTTCGACAAAACACGAAATGAGACTACATGACTCTGAAGATGTTGTTAGAGGCTGCTAAAGAGACAGATCTCTAGACATTAATCTTTATTAATATAATACAAATTTTATAAAAAAAAGAATTAATAGAAAGGCTTCAAAGCGTTCGTAAGAGATCTGTCTGTTATTCAAAGCCAAATGACAAGGCTGAAAACTGGCTGCGGTAGTATCATTTCACTTTATAGCATATCTCTATCTGAAATCCTGAGGTAGATAGACCGTTTCCGTGGACAATTTCACTCCACGCCAAGCTAACCTGACCCGACATTATTCCGAAAAGTAACCGGACAACATCTTGTGTTAAGACTCTTAAACAATTTAAAACAAGGCAGCGGGTAATAGTGGAAAGACTGCAAAAATGTTGAGAGCGGGCGGCATTTAATAAACACCACAGACCATATTCATGCGCTGCAGCAAATAATACAGAAACCGTAGGAGTAAAATTCATTTCTGTAGTATATAAGAAAGTTATTAATCGGCCAAAACTACAAAGACAAGTAGATTACAGGTGAATCAAAATGTTAAGGTATCATCTCTACGAAAATGTCACTAATTCGTTCTAATTAGTAATTATAGAACCAGAGCTTTAATCTTCCTCGACTGCAGCGATGTGAGACAGGGAGATATTGGACGCTGGAGAATAATTTTAAATTTCAATACGGTGAAGACTATGGCACCAATACCATTATGCCGATAATGTACTACGACTCGCTAAAACTAAAAAACTTTTAAATAAATAATTAGCTAGGTACAATAGGTAGATAAAACGTTAACATAAGAAAAATAAAATGACTAGATAACTGAATAAGGTGGTATATATAAATTAAAAACTTCATATTTTAGTACATATCAAAATTAATAACAATTTCTAAATCTTATCAATTACAAAATATTCTTTATTCAAATTTGAAAATCTTTTGCAACCACTCTTGAATTGTCTCATGAACATAAAACTACCACCGGATCCGTATGCAATTCCGACGAGTAGAGCCGGTAAGAATACATGTTTTCGGTTTATATTTAAATCGATCATTATTTTTATAATAAAATTCATCTTTTATAAGCGATTTCTAATGAATACTTAATTGACAATATGAGTTATTATGTACGTAATGTTATAGTTAATTTAAATTGTTTAACCAATATCTTTTCATTATTATCACGACCCTTATTCTATGAGTGTAATAAGCTAGAATACTTATTATTTAGTTAGAAATAAATAACCTTATAGTTAATTTAAATTTCTGCTGTCAAATTACACGTATTCTTGATATGACGCAAAAATGATTAGTTACTTTGAGGAGGCATTATCTAGTCGTTACAAGTCTAGTCCTTTCTCATGTTTGTCTTAATTGAATATGTTGAAGGACAAACAGGAAACTATAATATACTGAGATCACAAATTAAGGTCTTTTTTTATGCAATAGACAAGGCAATGAGCGTAAGGGTCACGATGGTGAGTGATCACCGTCGCCCACGGCCCCGTATAACACCAGGGGAGCTGCTACAGGTCCGATGCCGGCCTTTTAGATGTGGGTAAAAGGTCAATTAGTTTATAAAATGAAAAAGGTGCATTTTTATATAAAAATATTTTTTCTTAAAATTACTGCAGAGTAATTGATACTAATCCACTAAAACTCATTTATTCCAGTCTTCGAACCTTACCTTATTACCTATTTATCTCTTCTTCGAATCAATATAATATATCTCTTCCAATCGTGTCAAAATGGCATCCGCGCATCAGGCTATTTAGCAAAGTTTAGTCCGAAGACGCATGAGGTCAAATCAGGCAGTGTTTGCAATTTTTTTTTTAATCTTTCAGGTACAGCAGAATAGTCAACATTCTATCTATCCTTTACAAAATAAGATTTAAACCTCTATTGTAAACTTGTAGTTTCTTTAAATCACCTTACCTTTCTAATTGGCCGACAATATATTTGTGGGTTCTAATGTATTTGATATTATGGATGAAAATAAAAGAAAGAAAAAATTTTCATCAATTTTATTACGTTAAGAAACCTAAATGTGACAATATTTCATTGTTGTTTAAAATAGCATTCTTATACTATATTTGAATTTTTGTATTTTTTTAAATTCAGTTCCCAAAAACATGCACAAAGATAATTATCATATTCATTTAGTAATATTGAGGTAGTTATTAGTTTCTGAACTTATACCAATTACAAAATGGTTCTAAAAATAATAGTAAAATTCAAAGAAATTTTCTGCTGAACAAGAAATGTAGTAGATACTGAATAAAAAAAATCAACCCTTCTAAGTGTACATTGAACCTTATAAAATTCAAACGAGAAGCGATAATAACAGCTCCTCAATAAAAGGTCCTCTCGGGCACTGGGCATTGCGCTCTGGGCGCAGAATGCCGTGTGCTCGACCGCGCTCTTTTTTTTTAATTAGCCAAGTCAATCAATATTTAATCACTTCAATTTCATCGATTCAAATTAATTTACAATTACCAACTATTTTAAGAGTCATGCATCTAAAATGAAATCGATAATTCAGTCGATCACACGCCAAATACACAAAATATTGATTACACACATGAGAAATGAATATTAAAATGTAATCTATAACAATAGAACCGTCAAACAAGAATCATAAAGTAAAGATATGAATATTATAGAATGACGTGTAGACGGCCGGGCGCGGGCGACGCGGCGATGTAGTTCAGTCTCGGGCCGCGCGCCCGCGCCTGCCTCTCAACTTAACACTACTTCACAACGATACGATACAATAACTAAAACTATTAATTTCTGCTTCCTACACATTACAAATCACAATGTTATTCACATCACGATAATCCTGATTATAATTGGAAGGAATAAACGACATGCCTATATGTACACTCTACAGTCGTAGTCGGGCGGCCGTTCACTGAAGAGATACTGCGCGAAACGACCGACGCGCTTGTATTAACTGTCGGGAATTGCTGTATGTAATCAGACCACACATGTATCAAACGCGGTACACAACTGTTAAAGGTGTTGTTGCAAGGAAACTATCCGACGGTCAGGTGGTATTCTCACCTGGCCCTCAATAGAAACCTTTCCTAGTAAACCTGCTAAGTTGAACATGCCAACCAAACTATTAAAAATGTATATTAAGATCAGGTTTATTAGCCACACAATTAAGTCAAAATAAGTAAGAAAACAAAACCTTAGGAAAGTGAAAAATTTAGATAGAAATAGAAATATTTGTGTAACTGAGCAGCTAATAAAATAATCAAGAGGCCGCATCATGTAAATTTTGTACAATACGGAAGCATATGCATATCTGCATACGGTTCCAGAATCTTAAATAATACAAATGATTACATGATGAGGCGTCTGTTAACAAAATATAGAAAAACTTAGGCTAAGAGATTTAATCATAATAAGTCGTTTAAGGAGGCAAATGACAGTGCAAATCCTTTTTGAACTAATTTTGTTGGTCCTTGTATTGTTTTGGTACCTCGCGCGCACGCTTCTACTATAGAATAATGACATATACTATATAACGTTATAACATGCATGGAATTATTTAAATATTAAAAATATTCAATAAACTTTATTCAAGTGAAACACCTTATAAATATAAACAAAAATGCAATAGTTTTCAGAACAAATGAAATGAATGATGGAATGTTAAACAAAACAAAAAGGATATAAATAAAATTAATAGATAGAGGACCGACCGACCTTTCATGTAACACACGGTTGCTATAGCTAACGACGGCATCACACTTGCGCGCGCACACGAGGAAGCCAAATTTAATCTTAAATTTAACAAAGGAACGTTTAAATTAGACCTTTACGTACCTCAAAAAATTTAACATGATCGAAAAGAATTATCTTTACCAATATTAATTTTTTAGTACCAAGACAGATTATATTTTAAACACATCAAAATTAATAATCATTAACATGATTTCAAATATAGTATTAAATATTATCCAATATCCGGATTCCTTGTAGCATGTATTACCGTCTTACTTCAAACTGTCATTGTCATCCGTATACGTAAATTGTTCGTAAGTACGTGAAGAGCATTACTATTAACGAGTAATTATACATTTAAGTAAATGCGGCAGTAGGACATGACCTCAAAAGTTAAATGTTTTCATTTATTAACATGTAAATAACGGTTATTGATGCAAATTTTATCATTTCTTTTATCTCACGCGAATATTTATTATTAAATCTTTCAGTACTGGTACATTCGGTGAAAATTGTATACCAAGAGCGAGATAATTTTCAATAATATGTGGAAGTGTCCAGATGGATTCGGCAGCGGTGATTGCTTTGGCGCTCGGGTGACGTTAAGAGTCGCGGCGGAGCGGCGGGCCAGTGACAAATGAACGAATTACCTTGATGCAACTGGGGGCGGGCGCCTTGATGCTGGCACGCTTAATTATATATTTTATACTCTACTCTAGTCTCGAGTCGAGATTATGAAAAAAGAATGTAAAACATTCTTACACTTGCCAAACTTCCATATATTATTATCACATTTATAAATATAAATATCTAAGCTTTTCATTAATTTTGATATCAATCACTTAATCTTAATCTCTCATAGTTAAATATCTCACTTGGCACAATTATAACGCAAATCGTACACTCACATAAAACCATATCGTCGCGTGGAACCCAACGACCGTTTCGCGACTTCCGTTGGCGAGACGATCGTCATCGTCGCATCGATACAGAAAAACCGTTATAAAGCTAACAAAGACAAAATTACAAAGAAAACGATCAACAAAGTCACTTACAAATAAAAACTCGTACTTTTAGACCATACCGTCCAACGATGACTACTATATCAAAAATATTTGTATTCATCGCAGGTGGAAAGAGCGCCGCTAGGGTGCCTTGACTAAGTAGTCGACAGACTCCATCCCCGATCGTCCGCCGATCGGCGGCGGCCGAGCTACTTGTCGACTTGCGCTTACTTACTTGTTTGTGTTACATACGTTACAATACCCTATCGTATTTTTAAGCATTCCTTGAGCCTCATGAGTAAAGCGATGTCGTGTTTCTCCATTCCTCATCGGTTTTCGCAACCCACACACCCTTTCGACTAATATCAACAGTTTATTGTAGTGATTTAACAGATTAATCTATTATTTCATAACAAAACAAAATATGTGTTACCTCTCGTTTGTATAAAAATGGTGCTGTATTCTATTATATACCTATTGCTACTAACATGTGTATATTGTATAGAGAAACATAATTATCAACTATTGCATTCTGTGAAAACTCTTTATAATGCAGTACAATAACATGGTATGAAAACAATATAACAATTAAATATATTCCAGCTTATTCACATAACTGTCACTATCGTTAAAAAGAAATAGTGTATATGAATAATATAGATATATAATATATATGCAAATACACATCAACATTAATCCTGGAATAAAATTCGTCAATAGTATTTAATTACAATTCACTACTTTAATATAATTACGTCAACAACAACATTGGACACGGGCTGCCAACACACAGAAGCAGTACTAGAGGCGGAAAGGAGGCATTAGGGGTTTAGGGAGGGGACGAGGGGCGGTAGCGGCGACGTGTTGGCGGGTGGTAGTAGTGGTAGTGGTGGTGGTGGTATTGGTAGCGGCGGGCGGGCGGCGGCGGCAACGGCAGCGGGCTCTACTGGGGCGCGGGCGCGGGCGGCGGCGCGGCGCGTCGGTGGCGGCCCGGCGCGCTCGCCTGGGCCACCATCGCACGTATGCGTCTCTGGGCGGACTGCAATTAACCACCATGCGGCATCACTACATTGTATAGTTACAATGGACGGACGATTATTGTTGTGTTGAAATTGTTCGTTCGCTAGCACCCCGTCAAGTTCGCCTTAACAACTCCTCATTCACAGTATAAATATAGCAAAGCAGATAATTTGAAACTTAGGGTAAAAAAAATCAAATTATCTTTCTTAGATCCATTCAATCATATCATACATCCAAAACGTCTCTACACCTGTAGATTACAAACATGTAGTTACAGTCCATGAAAAAATCACTAGTCTTAGGAACCATACATTATGAAAAAATACAACAATTAATTTTAAAATAGTTTATTTAACATATATATAAATATATATAAATGTATATATTAATACAGACTTTCGCAGAGGATCATATTAATAAGAGAGGCAAGACTCACCTATCAAAAAGAAGATAACGTAAAAACGTGCCATCAGATGGACGTCAAGAAGCATTTCATTGCGTCATCAACACACGAGGCCCCTTAGCCCATTGTGTGCCCGTTGTCATAAGGCTCTCATCCCGCTTCGGGCGACCACTACAACATGTAAATATTTATTATGCCGCAGTAAGTCGCCAATATCTCCATTAACCATTTCGCATTGCGTCTACTAACGAAAAGCAGTACTTATCTTAAGAGCCACACCACCGACGATTTCCAAACATCAGCAACCACCATACACTGGACTTGTAACCACATGTTTTCGAAATTATACGAAATAAAACACATACAAAATACTATTCACCCTTCACAATCCATCACACACTTGTTCCATTTAGAACATTCTCTCACACTTGGATACATACACACTATATACCTAATCACACCAAAGTAAATAAGTATTTTCGCAAAGCAAATCAAATGGATATGATATTATTTAAAAGGAATCTTCTCACTGGCTTTGCTGCTAAGAAGTAGGAGTTGTCATGGCATAATTCATAAAAATAGTACGAATTATCAATTTAAAAATGTCCCAAAATTATACAAGAATTCTTAATTACAATTAAACATAGTTATACATATATAAACATAAATATAAACGGAATTTTCAATGAATTAATTACAATTAAATAAAAAAGGAGTTTAATTAATCCGTAATTCAACATTTCTGGAAAAAAACGGCTTCAAAAATAAATAAGGGTTAAAAATTAACAGTGCCGACAAAGAGTAAGCAATAATTATGTACAAGAGGTATTGATTGTTGTACGGTACAATGTTTTACGAACCTGGACGCTGTAGAAGGGGCCCACGATGTGCACAGTAGTTTCATGGTCGTGCGCCGCAGCGGCGGGAGGCTGCGGTTGCTCGGGTAGCTTGATCAGAGAGCCCGTGACGCGCTGCAGCTCGCGAACATTCTGTCCGCCTTTGCCAATAATGCGTCCTACTTGTGACGACGCAACTACTATCTCTACAGTCAGCCGCACGTCATCCGATCCGGACATGAAACCTTCCTCTCGCATCTTCTCGAAGATCAAGTATTGAGCCTGAAATCGTTTTATGAGTAAATTAATATACAATAATAACAATAATTCATATAATTTTAAGATAGTATATGTATAATGATTTTGTAATGATAAAAAGATCACATTTTCCAAGTTGTTATTATTATCTTTGCTTTATCCAATTTCCTCAGTTTAACAACTGTGTTATAAAGGGATATTTAGCATGAAAATTTTGTATCTAACTTCAAAACTATACACTTAATATAAACCTACCTAATAAGGATCAAGCAAATATACATAAAACAACTATTTTATGATATAAGCAAAAAAAAATTACAAATTGTACTACACCAAAAAATATTTTAGCGTGAGAATGTCTATCAATTGTTTACAAATTTTCTGTATTTTCTAATTATTACACAATACAAGTACAATTCAATATACTAAATAAATAAATACATAAAAAGTAATAAACGATAGTACCTTCCATTGAGCTTCAGGGCTTCCGACAATTGTAACCTTGCGCTCTTGCTGCGCAGCTGCCGCGGCTTGTCCTGCGCCCGCGCTGGTGCCGCCCTCCGCACCTTTTTCTTGTTCTAGTGGTGCTATTTTCACTGAAGCATTACTGAATCGGATAATATTTCGGATGTGGGATCCCTTTGTGCCAATAATGGCTCCTACTGCATTATTGGGAATATACAGGTATGTAGTCTCCTGAGAGTCACCGGCACCCTGCTGCGCACTGCCTTGGCCTGCCATTGGCGTATAAATAGGAGGAGGGAAGGGAGGCGGTGCGCCGCAGAATCCACGACCCGTCGACATCATGGCCATAGGATGTAATCCCGGGAACATTATACTTTGAGGCGCCAGCACCTATGAAAGCAGATATGCTTTTATATTCTATAGTTAATAAACAAAAAAATATATTATAGAACTATAACTATCATTACACACACCTGCAGATCATTTTCATAGCTTTGACGCAGTTTAGCTGAAATTTGTGACTCAGCTTTCGCCATGTTTTCAATGCTCCCTTTTACAGTTATAATTCGCTCCAAATTGAAGCTATTGATATCATTTATAGATGAGACAGTAATCTTAGTGTCTGTTTCCTGCATAATTCGTTTTATAGTGTTTCCTCCTTTGCCTATGATGCGCCCAATCAAGTTATTATGTGCCAATATTTTGAGACAAATTTCTCTGCAATTAATCAAAATATATTCTTAAGTAACAATGAATAGATTACAAATACTAAACTTTGGAAAGTCAAAATATATATCACTATTTCTTTACTGAGCAACATTTTATTACAAAATTCTCACCCTTTATTAGTATTATTGGCTTCTTGTTGCATCACTTCTAGTATTCGTTTGCAGGCATTAGTGCAGTTATCAGGGTTTCCGTAAATAGTGATGGCCTTCTCAAGGGAGCCTACATTATCCTTGCGGTGCACATCTACGCGGGCACGGCTCTGCTGTGTGATAAGGCGAATAGTGCTGCCCTGCCGACCAATGATAGCTCCCACCATATCACTTTGAACTAATAGGCGCAGTGGAAAGTCCGTCGGACGTGCTGTGCCTGGTGCGCCGCCGCCGCCACGGCCGCCACCCGGTCGCCCGCGCCGACCTCCACGAGCCATCCCGTCCGCCGCTTCCACTTTCATGCGACTTCCTTCTACCTCGCACCCATTCAGTCCATTGATTGCCCTATACATACGGCTTTATTATACGAAATCTTCTATAAAACATTGCTTTTATAGTAGTAACCCACGGTATTCTGTTGTTTATAATAGAGAAATACGAAGTAGAAACTGCTATTACTTAAAGTATCATATTGTAAATCACGGGTTGGGTATATTAAGTTTTATAACTTCATGTTATTATATAATTTGTAAAGACAAACTTAAGTAATTGATATTTAAAAAAATATATTAAATTAAGACGATATATGAAAACACAAAAAAATATATAAACATCATACTAAAAATAGTTTTTATATTAACCACAAACTCCATGCATAATAAAACCTGTAAAAACCAATTTATAAAAGCTCTATTTTCGAAAGTGAGAAGGAAAATGTTAAGAGAAAGAGACAGTAAGAGAAAGACATCACAAAAATTCACACATGCAATGCTGTCGAAAATGCAAAGTGCGCAGAGAAGCAGAGGAAACCAAGCGTCCGACAAAATTTCGTAGAAGCGTGCCCCACAAGATGTCTTCATATTTTCTGACAATACTTACTGCTGTGCTTGCTCCGGAGTCTCGAATGTAATAAACACCGCTTGGGTGTTGGCATCGCGTGAGTTGGCTTTGTCGCAATGCTGCACGTTGCCATACTGTGAGAGCAGGGGCTCGATGGTGTCGAAGCGAGCATGCAGAGGGAGTCCACTGATGAGAATCCTTGATCGGCTGTGACAAGCGACAAATCCTATCACTTACATGACAAACATCAATTTTACACAAACCTTAAGTAGGTTCAACGATTATGTACGATTTCCATTGGTTATGTTGTTACCAAACAATGACAATTATATAGTGTCGCTTGACAGTCTAAAACATCCGTATTATATGCCTTTGCTGTATCGTAAAAACGGCTAGCGGCCCCTAATACAAAATGGCGGAGCGGAGATGACATCACCGGCCGCACTCTTCGTCGCCCCCTCCCGCGACAATTGCACCCGTCGCCATTCACAAGCGAGTCGATAGTGGTTCCGTTGCACTCGCGCGGTCGCCGCGTGACCCCTTGCAGTGCATTTACCTAGTTAACCACTATACTCACGAGCCATAATTACACACGTACGACAAGCCTATCCTATCCAAGCTACTACTAATCGTTGTAAGAGCATTACATCGTATCTGTAGTAAATATTATTACATATTTACACTTTATATATGAAAGAAGCAAATAATCATTGTATTATATTTTTCAATTTATTTTCTATAATTTACTTTAAATTTTAGTAGTGGTACTTTTTTTTAATAAGTAAAACGAAGGTTGATCTTTTTGTGTTTGTTAATATAACATAAAACGATCGGGTAACGCCC
Organism: Eueides aliphera; assembly: GCA_035584415.1. Lineage (NCBI taxonomy): Eukaryota > Metazoa > Arthropoda > Insecta > Lepidoptera > Nymphalidae > Eueides > Eueides aliphera. The sequence continues at coordinate 7,023,144 of JAXGGP010000028.1, forward strand.
ATTTGACGGGAGCAAATGGAACAAACGGCGAATAGTGAGCAGTAGGGTCATATTTATAGAGCACGTGACGGTCCTACAAAAGTATACACTATTGTGGTGACCGAAGGTAAAAGGCGTAACCCCCTGTTGAATAGTGGTGGAAAAGCTGCATTGCCATTCGTCTTCTATTTCATAACTTCATGTATTTATATATTGATAAATACATTGGAATAAAGCATTCATATATATTTAAGTCCAATAACAAATGCAAATTACCTTTATGAATCAGAAATAGAAGCCCTTACATTTTGCCCTTTAAATAGTAAAAACAACTTAATAATACGTAATAATTTTTAGAATCAACTAAATTAATATATATCATCGGCTATACGCATTTACTTATTCTTTAACATAGATATATATTATTTATTTGTAAATGATGTTTGTCAACAAATAACATGAATACAATTAAAAACCTACTTAACAAAATGGAAATGTATTAATTTTTTAACTCTTTAGGATTTATGTCATTTATTTTGTGTGTTGAGTGAATTTTATTGGTGTAAGATAATGTGTACAAATAATATAATTGCATCAATTGCATTGACAAATTAAAATGACAATCTCGTCTCAAATGAATTTTTTTCGTTATTTTGTGGAATGTTTAATGAAATTCACATCGTTTCTGCTTTGTAAAAATTTGGTTTGTTTGTTATATTGTGGTTTCATATGAAATTTAAAAAAATAGATAACTATTCGTTTTAAAATATTAACCTAAAAATAAAGCCATCAAAGGGCTAAAAGAACAACCGTAATTATTTTATACAATTGTGTCGTTTCGCTTAACAAAATGTTTTATCAGCAAGCGCTTGGCGCTCGAGATGGTGACTCATGGAGTCAGGCCGCGCCGGCGCCGCCATTTTACTTTACGCACCACGTGCTCATGTGCAATTCATTCTTAACAATTGTGTCAAATGTTACAATTAACGACCTATGAAGTGCTAGTAAGAGAGGTTCAAGAAATTTAGCGCCTATTGCTACATAGTTAATCGATCATAATAGTATAATAATCATTCGTAACGTTTACAGAACACAACTTGTTTATCTTAAACGCGTAAAGTCTTCCGTAGGCATACCTGCGGTATTTCGCCATTATGTCCATAAGTAGATTGCGATACTGACGCGCCTGAGGAGACTTGACTTGCAGACACCGAATGCTTTAGGATAAAATAAGTGATGCAATTGGCGCAATGAAAGAATCGAATATTTACAAAAACCGAAAAAAAATACACAAAGAATCGTATGCAAAAAATGAAACCGGGACAAGGGGATATGTAAGGGCGCGTTAAAAGTGGCACCAGCGCGAGCGTCGGCGAATGACTGAACAGCAATCATACAGTGCAGTGCAATGCGGTGCGGAGCGGAGCGGCGGGCGAGACGGACGCAGCGGCGACCGGGGTGCGGGTGCGGGCGCGGCACAACGGCCACGGCATGCAATACTAAACGCTGCGCGCTGTCGCCGTACTTTCGTGCGCTTGTGCCGTTCTGGCCGCCTACTTGATAAAAACTAGCAATCCATTCACCCCATTCACTATAACTACTCTACATTGCTTCTTTCAAGGGCAAACTACTCTACTACATTTTGCAGTGTGCATTTCGGTTTAACGTAGTTTTTTCTGTTCAGCAATGAAAGTTATTTAGTGCTTCATTAAACAAGATAGAAAATTACTAAACATATACGATGACGAATGTGTATAATAATTATCAATGTGTAATGGCCGTATAGGCATCCTTCGCCCACTTGAATTACAATTTTTTTTTTTATTATCTTGTTCTTATTTATCACTTCAAATGCGCGCTTTTAAATCTTCATCTAAATAATTAAAAATATGTAACAATTTTGTCAATCTAAATAAATACATATTTTAAATTGTCGAACTTTATTTATCCATTCGACTTGCTTGCTTGCCAATATATAATACTCAAAACTGCGGTTATTTATATCTGCTTAGTTGTGAGGTTGAAAAAAGGAAAAAAATATATTGGTAAGAAGAATATAAGAATTTTTTTAATATTTTTGCCATGTACAGACAGTGACCAGTTATAGTGCAAATATACAATCGAACTTGGTTCTTCCGAACCACCGATAAACATATCGGGCATTCGCGCCAGACGACCACACCGCGAACCAATAAGAATGAATGCATACGAGGAGTGAGAGGCCTCTATGTGTGAAGGTAGAGACGTGTTAAAATTTAACCTATTGGATATTTTCACTGTAAAACCTAAAATTTTTGAATTAAGTAAATTGAATACTTAGCTTAGTTTAATTTTAGCGCCAAAATGTGTATTGAGATTAGAGGTTGTGTCGACGGCCACAAATTAGAGGAAGTAAAAAATTTAACGATGTTCGTCTAGTCGCTCCACATATGCGTAAAGACAATCAATAAAACCAAATATATCAAACGAAAATTGAAAATGACAATGAGGCGAGTCTTAAGGGCAGATATGCTCAAAGATAAACCCTGTAACCCTGTATAGCCAATACAGTAATCCGTTGAAGCGAAAAACATATCTTTGTCCAACAAAAGTTCAATTACACTTGCAAAAGTTGTAGGTAGGTCATATGTTTACATTATTCCAAACCCGGTCGGTGCGGAGTGAAGATGCTTTCGCACCCTCTTTTTGCGGCGCACTGTCCTCTACACGATCGAACATGGTTCGATGGCGGTTACAAATAAAAAAAGAACAATTTTAAAAAAATTGTGCACAGACAAGTGTGGCAACTGTGTGTATGCATGGTGTGTTTGTGTATGTGTGTGTTTAAGTATGGCTTGGGGTCATCTAATAAGACTAAAAAAAGTAAAAGAGTTCCTTCGCTAGATCGTAGCTTAATAATAATAGCCAGTTCGATAGTTTAATTTTACATTAGCGAGAAGGAATAAACGTAACGTAACGTAATTAATACGCTAAGAGCGTACATATATATTTACAAAATAAATATAAAATACGATTGTAGTACAATGCATAGCTTAGACAATGACATAGTCAATTTGGAAATACTATGTATTATATCATATCTGCGCGCTTATTACAAATAGTACTGAGTATTAAAGTAGATAGTTTTGTTTTCGTAGAACAGGACCTAAAACAAATAACTGACGAACCGTTCCTTATACTAGTACGTCTAATTGACAATGATAAGCCTCTGTTGTTGCAAAACGAATAAATTTATATAACATGATCTTGAGGGATGCGTTTTTGTACATTTTCTAGAGGGAAGGCGAAGATTAATGACGATTGCACGAGGGCGTAAATTATCACGTTTACATATTGTGAATTAGCCTTAGAACTAAACTATTTGAAGATAAACTCTAGTTTTCGTATACGAGAAGTCAAAGCTCGTACATAATTGTTCCATGAGAGGTATCTAAGAAGAGGACCCCAAAATACTAAAGACGTAGTTATAATAGGAAAAGATTCCAGGGGGCAAAGACCCTTAAGATGTTGCATGATAACTTTATAAATAACAATGGCAAAAACTTTTCACCATATCATTTACAGAAAAAATATTTGTTTCAAATAAATAATCTGAATAAGATAAAAAAAAATCTATCACTAGTGTATGTGTGGAATAAATATAAAATTTAGAATTTTCATCAGTTATTTACCTAATTATAAGAAATATAATTATATTAATGTCATAATAGTAATTATATTGATTGTTATGGGACATAGCTATACAGGATTGGTGTGATACTCAAATAAGAGCAACCCGCCACAAAGGGCGCAGTTAAGCTGCTAGGGCCCATTGTTACAATATATACGAGTATTTTATAGCTTCCAATAATTTACATAATATAGTTTTATATATCTTAAAAATATATTAATTAGATTATCTATTATTTTTTTGTTTTATTTTAATAATCATGCATCAATTATAAAACGGCGGTAAAGAAACATACAAGAGTTAGGTAAGAAACGTAACGTCAAGTCATATAAATCAAATAAGGTAAATAAAGATTACACGTCATTATGATTGATGGAGTACTTACTTACTCTTACAGACTCGATGGAAATCGAAAATTACGAATTATTTTAAGCATTTACGAGATTTTAAATTATTATTAAAAAAATCTACATGTAAAAAGCACCATAAATCACTTCATTGTCAAATTTCTAACGCATATTAATGTGAACGTTTGTAAAATATAATGTGAACGTTTTAAATTAAAACGTAACTTTTTTATTGGTCGGGTTATATCCGTAATTTTTACATAGATAAAGGACTTAATGCTAGAATACTGTTTTTTGGAGTTTTATTTTTTTATTAATTGTGTTGTATTTTTTAATTATAGCACTGTTTAGCAAGAAATAAAAGGCTTTTTGTTTTATTTTATGTTTTTATAAAAAGTTTATTAAAGTTATTTGTTGATTGTTGAAAGAAATTCGTAAATACGTTTATTTTAGGTATATTGTCGACATTTACGTATTTTATACTAATTGTAGTACTTCACTAAATTGTTGTTCACTATATTGTTATGTTTATATAATTTAAGTAAGTTCAAATACAAGATTGAAATCGAAAATTCATTCCCAAAAAATGTTCCTTAATATATAAAATGCAAAGGAATGTTTTTCAGAATTCCCCCAGCACAGTTGCCGTCAATGGTTATAAAAAGCCAAGTGCAATCTGGCGAGGGCCGGTTGCACGATGCGGCACGTGCGCTCCACCACCACCTGCCGGTTTGGCAGGTGCTCCCGCACCACCTCCGGTCCTTGCCAGTTGAAAGTCTGTCTATAAATTTATGTACACATCCAATCTTTAACATTTCATTTATAACTAGCAAACCCCTCGTGGCTTCGCTTGCTATAACTACGACATAATTTATTTTAAACACGATTGCGTTTAATAATAATGATGTTTAATGTGACAAAATTGAACTGAATACTAACTACCAAGATATTTTTCTTTTAATTATGACAAAAAAAAATATATAGTTAATATTACTAATGTAATTTAATGACACAACAATGAAAAGAACACATCTGTTAATTAATTAAAATAACAGGTTTTTTCAAATTAAGATTAGTTTCACGATACTAAAATAAAAGAAAAGAAAACGAAGAAAAGCTTCAAAAATTCTCGTCTGTTCGATTTTATAATGCAAACGTACGTGCCGTAGGTATATATAAAAAATAGCTACTTAACCAAATACTAAATTATTTTGGGATTAAAATCTAGTTACACCGAGATGAAGTTGGTCTACATGTACTTATAATAAATCTGTAACTGGTCTGTACATTAAAAATATATTAAAAATGTCTTGTAGGCGCAAAATAGTATTTTTTGTTTATTTATCTGCACGTTCGTATTGCGCCTAGTCTCAGTAACGGGAACCAATATAGTATATTTTGGTTATCTTCATTCAACCTTTAGTGTTGTTTTAAAATATTTAGTACGACACAATTGCTACAATTTATTATTCAGTTAGCTAAATTTTAGTTTTTAATGTAGAGGTATTGTCTTAACAAGATAGTAACTAAAATAGTGTAATTCAATGGTATTATATATATTTATAGAAAATTACTTATTTATTACTTATTTATCATATATAAGTATGAACAATATTGAGGCTACTAAATAATAAAAAGAATGTTCGTCCTCGCTTATTAATAAGGGAGAAATTATTCAATATCATAAATTTTGCCCCTCGTCATTTATAAAAAAGATCACAGTAATATTACACTAGGATATTACACTGTTCTCTGTAAAAACCGATAGACTACACTATAAATATATTGAATTTGGGAATCTAGTTTTAACACTGTCAAATTAAGTGAAGTAAGGATTGCACTAAACGTCGTGTTTTACCTTGTCACCAAAGCGAAAAAAAAATATTACATACAATAGATATTTCATTTTCTGGAGTGGGGATCGAACTCACAACCCGTCACGTTTACAGTCGCACGCTTATACAACTCTGCGACCACGATAGACTAGTTGTTTTTTTTTTTTATTGTTTTTAAGTGGATTTCGAAAAAAAAATGTTACCTATTAGCTTTGTATCTACATTCGAATTTAAAAAAAATACATCACAGGTCTTGTGACCCCTTGAGTCCGAAATGACTGCTGGTTTAATAAAGTTTATATTTTATATATGAAGGATTGAGTGGTAAGAGGAGTAGGGAAGACCTCGGTTGACCTTCGAAAATACAGTATCGACGATACTGGACCCTCCTCCTCCTCACGTAAAGCATGAGGAACATCATTTACGTAAACCGTGTAATCAAGGAATTTGTATATAAAAATATAAAATAAGACCCCGCGTATCCCTAGGCTAAGTTGTTAACTTTTTTCTCACGTTTTGAAGTTGAAAATACTTTTTTGACCTTAACTCTTTTCCTATGAAAATTAAATCAACCATTCTTTCTGTATGTGATGTCAATGATGAATACCTGGTATTTATGATTATAAGTACAAAATATAAAACATCAAACTTAGGAGTGGGGGTAAGAAAAACCGAAATTTCGCGGAAGAAAAATTCGTAGTTCCTTAACGGTAAAGATTTTTGATGTCAGAAGAGATATTTATTTTTAATTTTTCAAAAAGGCTTATTTTTTACCTAAACGTAATGCTAAAAAATAATCCAAGATACCGTTTTCGAGAAAAATAAATAAATGAAAGTATGCAATATGTAAATAGTCTATTGCAGTGAATTCCTCATTTGGAAAGGTAAAAGTATATAAAAAAAATATGATTCAATTGTTATATTGACCATATTAAGTTTTATATACGCACCAGGTGAAATTTTAAAGTAATGTCTGTAAATCCAATTAAATATAAATGTTTATTATAGATTAATGACCTATGTAGCATGCACATTCAAAGCCAACTACATATACTACGAGAAATTACCTGGTTTGTAACTATTTCATGGTAGGTTTCTGGCAGAGCAATTACTTTACAAAACAAACGTTATCGTAACCTGGCTAGATAAGAAAATCTCTAACAATGACATGACAAAATGATAGAAACTTGTGTATGATTTACAAAAAATAGAAATTCATGGTAGTCATCATCCTTTTTTGAAACTAATAATAAAAAAATAAAGTTGAGTTTAAAAGCTTTGCTTGGGATTTGTAATATATAATATAATCCATACTAATTATAAATGCGAAAGTAACTCTGTCTATCTGTCTGTATGTTACTCTTTCACGCCTAAACTACTTGA
>JAXGGP010000028.1:7057006-7067292 GCA_035584415.1 Eueides aliphera
ACCCTGGTACTGATGGTGTCGTAAGAGGCGACTAAAGTACGAGTGGGAGAGTCACGTTGTCAACAATGGCAACACGCTTGGGCGGACTCGACCGGATTTTTACCACCCCCGGCATTTAAAACCGGCGTTAAGTAGTGGCTTTGGCCCCTGCGTTTCGCCGGGGTTTTTCGCATTGGGTTATGCCGGGGCCCGGTGCCCGTTTACCCTACAGACCGGCAACGTTCCTGTAGCTCCTCTGGTGCTACACGGGGCTGTGGGCGGCGGTAATCACTTACCATCAGGTGAACCCGCGCGCTCGTTTGTCGTGTTTTTTCCATAAAAAAATTTTACAATACCTGTCGTGGCGAAGCGGCACAAGCGTGTGACTATAACCGACAGGTTGTGGGTTGGATTCCTACTCGAGAAAATGAAATATTTAATATGTCAATTTAAATATTTAATGTTTCATTTCTTCGCTCTGGTAAGAAGGCAAAGCGCGGCGCTAAATTCCGTTAACACGTAATTTCGGCGGAAAGAGAAAAATGGAAGTAGAACGGAGTGTCTTAAAACGTTTCCGAGTTTCTTCTGCCTACCCTGCCATGTGCGGAATATAGCGTGAAGCTGAGTAACGAAAGTACAATAATATTATATAGGAATATACATCACATGAAAAAATTGGATATGTACAACAATATTATAAAGTTACCGTTTCTTTGGTTGATTCTTTAAAACTACTCTTTTATTTGAAAAGTTTTGTTTGACAGTCTATTTATATTTAGGGTAAATTTAGAAAAAATTAAAGTTAACGTTGCACAAGATCATTAGTTAATATTAAGCAATTACTACATAGCATTACTTACACCACACTAATTTTGAGTTTACTCGACCATCTACAAATGGGCATGCTAGCTTGCAGCTCGGGGATAAGGTGGCATATTTTGAGCGAACATCGATTATCAAAGTTTTCCGCCCTCGCTTCTACTCCAGCACATTTAAAAAATGAATGCTAAATAAAAGCAACTGTGTCAATTTGAGATGAACGCTCGTTTTAAGCTTACTATTAGGCGTACCTTGTATTGAGCATTTCTAAGTTACCCTCTGTAACTTTTTTTACACGCATACGTAACGAATAGTATGAGTTTTGATGTAATCCATGGTATCTGCGCTGCGGTCAGAGTTATCTCCGGCACTAGACATGGATGTCATATACAACTCATTTCCATTTGACGACGTAATCGAAACTGTATTGTTAAATATTATATAGTTAATTAATTTCAAATGAATAAATATTTTAATATTAAATATGAATAATACAAATAGTTTAAATATACAAATACATAGTTGGTTGGCTCTATCGCGGCGGTTGATTAGTTCAGGCGGCGTTGAGCTAATCAAATAGGATTGGCTTACGCTTGAACGCGCATTTATTAAAATAATTTGAGGAAAGGAAAATCATTTAATTTTTCGAATGGAAATCGAGCCTACAAAGATAACTTTTACACTCCGACACTGTGCCGCTTTATAAGAGTTTCGTACATTTCAAATGTCTACAAGCACATTCTAATAGAGAAACCATTTAGGAAAACAAAAATTTTGGGGCCGTATTATGAAGTGCAAAGGCCACAACACTTGCACTTAACGGAAACATTAACCTTCATCAACTTCTATTCATTGACAGAAGTTTAATCAACTTCTACAATATGTATATATCAAACCAAACTTACGCGTTAACCGTCAGTCAAGGCTATAGATGTTCCCTGAACGTGACATATGTACATACGTAATGTAGTTTATGACAATCTTTTTAGCCTAACATGCATCTCGAGCTCCCTGGGAGGCTCCCTCCCTCTTCCTAATAAAAAAAACTTTATCAGGAAAGGGTACAGAATAAAGTAAAACTGATGCCTCACCCAGGAACTTGCACTAAGAATCAGTTGAATGGCACGACAGCATATAGCACACGCTGTTGATGCATTAATAAGACATACACAAAGGTTTGCATTTACTATTCTGGCAAATTAAGGTTTTGTCACTGATACAGTGGGAAAAAAAATCATCTAAATGGGTATTTCCTTCATAGACGAAATATCCATCTAACATTGAAGAGGACACTACGTCGTCTTAGCCGTCGTCCTAGAACCTAGTGTAAAGATACTCTAGATCCACTTACGGGATTATATATAAAAACCTAGAATCTCAGTGGCTTTAACCTAAATTACTTAAATTACCAACGTCATTGTTGTCCACTTGGTAACTACTGCGGCGAATATCACTCTAGGCGATGAAAACAGACGATGAAACAAAAGTCTGCAGTACTTATCTATATGTGCTTAATCCCATACAATTCACAGAGGTCGGCTCTATTCGACTTAACTCTCTCTATATAGTGTCAAACAGTAAAATAAAAGAATCTGCGCAGTTTGGTATTAAGATATCATATGTGTTTTTACTAGACAAAAATGTGTTTTGTACAGTTTTTTCCAGTTACTTTAACCATCTTTTATGTAAAAATATTTAGAGAAAGAGATTATATAATATCATAGTCGAAATAAAATCGTGAAAATCCTATGACTAGAGGCATGTGAGCTAAACCGCGACGACTTCAATGAGGCTTAATATTTATATGACTGAAAAATTCCAAATGTTTAGATTTCGCTACCTGGACAATTGGATTGGATGAAAAGATGTATTTTGACCCTTTATTTCAACGATACGCAATAATCGTATGGATATTTTTAAAAAATTACGTTTCGAGTATATAGTCTACTTTTACCTACCTATATTTTATTTAAGCTGAAAAAACGTAGACCATCTAAAAGAATTATCAAAGAAATATTTGAGAATCTAGTTGAAGTCCCCGTCCAGGTAAATAGCATAAAATTAGGTCACCAGTATCGTCGGTAGGGTAGTGGTGGGGATGGGCGTGGCGATGGCTAGAAACTAAGGGCAACGCTACTAGGAAATAGAGATACGATGCTTATCTAGCGCATAGCGTCTTAGAATCCGTCTTTGTATTTTTAACGTAACCTTACACCCTACTAGAGTCTACTAAAGTCTATCTTAGTTTTATCTTAATCCGATATTTAATTCTTTCTTATAATATAGATGACAAAAACACATTTTATAATTTTTATTTTGATCAGGTGATTTTATTTATTTTTTGGTTTATGTAGGAAATCATTAAAAAATAGTAGGTGCGGTGCATCAACTAATAAGAGTATAATCTTCAGCTCAGAAGCACACTATATTATAACGTATAAGGGACTGATAAAATGCGATAAATACTGATAAATAATAAAATATTATAATGTATGTATACGCCTATACCTTGGCTTTTGAAAATTTGAAGGTGCACAAGTCAAGCCTGCATGAACCTTATAGAATAAAATAAATATGTAATATCTTTCAAATTAGTATAGGTAACGTTCAAGTTTGTTGTAACAGGAAGCGGAAATAAGAAACGACGATTTCAGTCGACAGTCAACTAACTACACGTAATTGTGTCAGCGGCGCGACTCTATGTCGGTGGTTAGCCTCCCCGACACAGCTTAGCCAGCTCTACAAATGTGACAGTTCAGAAATCGATTCATTTCCTTTGAAAGTGGTAAATTTTTCCTTTATAAATTGTTGTATATGTTTAATATGCAATAATGACTATAATGTAATGCTTGCCATAAAAACTAAGTAAGCGGGATTAAATCCCGCGACTGACGTTTCCTAACTGACTATTATTCTTTTTTAACACTTAAAGAATGTTAAAAAGAATTATAGAATCAATTTACGACAAAAAACCTCTTCATATTAGCGATAAAATAAACTGTTTGTATAACTGTTTATAAAGGAAAAATTATCAATTTTAACAAGAAAAATTTTTAGTGAAGACAAAAGTCACAAATTTCTTTGTAATATTAAATTAGATAGACTTAATAAATTTAAAGTTTTAGTTTCACAGTAGCTAGTAAGTATTCAAGTAGGTCTCAAGGTCCTCAAGAAGCTTTCTTCGCCCCCAACCGTCAATAGACGACGATGGTCCTGAGGTAGGGTAGGGACTATTTATATTTATTAATAATATATAATATTATGTACTAACGATCCACCTGCGGCTTCGCCCGCTTGAATTATACCACTTTATTTACTAATTTTAACAATTTTCTTGTTCTAATAGCATTATCACTTTTAAGACACAATATCTTAAATATCAAATAAATAAAATTGTTGTGATGTGGTCGAATATAGTATTTTAATTTGACATAACTTTCATTATTTAACCGATATAAAAACAAATCAAACACTTCACATAACACTAGCTTTTAGCTTTTAGCAACCTTTTCAATATTGAGTGAAGGTTGCTAAAAGGTAATAGTAAAAATTGCGTTAAATCATTGTCATTACAATTTTGCTTTATTATAGTCTAAGAATGTATTATATTGCATTCAAAAGAAAATTTAAATTCATAATAGTTTTAATTGTCTTGTCTCGGTAAGCTCTTTGCATTAATTCATATAAATAATACTGAACTTATTTTATAATTATTAAATCTTCTTACTGTGATTCTAGATTCATGTGTAAAACGTAATATATACGAGGCAATAAATAAGTGGACTATGAAGGGGTGCACAGTATATAAGGTGGGGGTCGGGCGGGGACGGTTACGCACTAACTAATAGCAAGCACCTAGGCCATCTACGTGGAGGCCGAACACTCCCCCTCCCTTATTCTGTACTACCCCCTCCCCACTATCGCATCATAGGCATAAGTCAGTACTGATTTCGATGCTGCATCTAGGACTTTACTATCTAACTATAGCTTGAGTCTCGAGTTCATATAAAACGATTTAAATGTTACAATTAAAACGTAGCGTAAGGTTTCGTCAGTTTAATTAAAATAAACTATATGTGTCTGGGTGATAGCCTGACTGATTTTAGTAAATTCATAAGTGTTAATTCTTACCCAACCTTGATTAGGTTGGTTATAGGCCACTCCGAAGAACAAGGCAGTTCAAGGCTGACTTCCTTAAATTAAAAGAAATTTAAAAATTAAGATCTACTATTAAGTTAGTTATTTATTTATGTATTCGAATAATAAATATAGGTCTCATTGTTAAGGTATAATATAATATGTGTATATGTAACTACTTAATACTACATGAGATAGTGTTTATATATTCGACGAGTATTTGTCTTCTAAATCTTGAATAGTCTCAGAATAAAATATTAATTCAATTAAAACTGAACTTTTAATCAAATATTAGTAAGGACGATAAATGAAACATTTATCTTTGTAATATCCAAATAATCTTGTGAGTTTGTCAATGTTTTTATGCTCAACCCATTTGAATGCAGTATTTTGTTCCACAAAATTGCTACACAATGATTGCTCTGATAAATTAGATAAACTTGTGTTTCTAATGTATCGATGTTGTTTTTAAAATAATGTTATAAGAACACGAAGGTGTTTCAGATTAGTAAACAAATAATAGTAAAGTTCAAGAAACAAGCCCCGAGCGTGTCACAAATTACTAGTAAGTATAATTGTTTACCTGAAAGTGGAATGAAGGTATGACATACTTCTCATGTTTTGATAGAATACAATTAAGAATAATAGTTGACTTATCATAGATTATTAGCCTTTTTTATCACGACATGTTTCGCTAAAAATGTATTTATGATTACCGACCACTCTTAGTATCTAAACTCGCCTTTATATTACATTACCCTACTCTTATCCACTAACTGACACACTGACATGTAAGGGGCCAAAAATGAAAGCTGCATTTTAGTTGAACTAATCCGGGACACACAAACTTGTGTGCTTGTTTCAAGCACACTGAGTATTGGTAAGCTACAACACTACCTAAAACTAATTATTATCTTTAGTTTTATTATTTTAGAGATAGGTTAGTTGCGATTTGAAAAATTTTTTGTAATTAGAATTTTTTCAACGCGCTTTTAGCAAAATAAAAATTTTACCTTACTAGAATAGAACGCTTTCTTGTCTGTCGTCTGTCAAGATGATTTCTCTAAAGTTTCTTAGATCACCGTAAAAGTAAAACTTGAAAGTAAACGTAATTAAGATAGAATCTTTAATATAACATAATTGAGGTAACATTAGTCGCGTTATTAAATCCCATGAGATGCTTTTCTATTCTCCTAGATTTATAAAACTAAGCAAGAAATAGGAACACTACAAAAAAAATATTAAGACATTATTTTTAGGTATATTACAGAAAACAATTGCTAAAAAATTATATGTAGTTAATTTCAATCAAAATATTGTGCATGCCATACGCCATACGTTCCAACATCTTAATTTATCAACCTAGATTAGTTTAATAGGTTAGGACTTTTGGACTACAAAGTTAATATGGTTTGTTTAGATATGCTTAAAGTAGAATGACTGCAAAGTTATAAAATTTGTGTCTTGTAATGCCCAAGAAATATATGTAAGTATATGTAAGTACCTAAAAAAACCTGTATTAACGCAAGCAAATACAAAATAAAAACTTAGAATTTCAACTTTTATTTATTTTTCAAGTTAACCTTATCAATTGACATATCCCCTTGTACATCAATAACTATAATTTGTAAAATTTTTAGTGTAGCCATGGTTATGGTACTGTATTTTTTTTTAAATTTTTAGAAAAAAATATGTTATTGAAAATTTATAATTCAAAATCCTGTGTGATAATCGCAAAAACCAAACTATTTTTTTAATATTATTTATATCGTGTTTTTTTTATTACTTGCAATATATTTGAATTTTAAAAAATATAACTAAGAAATAAATAAAAATAGTAAAAGTATTTTTAATAATTTAAAAAAAATGGATTAAAATAAGTTTAGCTAAGTAATGAAATAAAAACAAAGAATATATTATAAGGTAATTTAGCAGTCCCAAAACGATTAATGAAACAAGGCATTTTATTATTAGAGGTATTTGACTGAAAACAAAAATATTATTTACATATAAATAGTGTATATAGCAACAATAAGTCATTCTCTAATAACCCTTGATGACCTTGTAACGTACTTAAACATAGCAGGGACGAGTCCGACATAGGGGTCGAATCTCTGCATCGCTACTTTCAATTCTTAGGCACTCTGGCAAATATAAAATTAAGAAATAATACTTTAAATGGTTTTAACTTATAAATCAATAGCAAAAACTAATACCAACAACAATCAACAACACAATTTTAATTATAATAGTTTGACATTTCTGGTATCCTACTAAATATCAAATTATTAAATACACTATTAATAGAGCTAAATGCTTATTGCAAATAAGTGAACAATAACATTTCTCCTTTGTTATTAAATTAGTAAAATATTTGTCTAACAACGGAGCTTTATTTGTAATAGAATGCTGTCCACATATTTTTTATTATAATTTTCAATATTGGGAATTTCTTGTCGATTTCTTCGAAGAAATTTTACGTTACGTTCACATTTTTAATTGTAGACATTAAAATATTCACGATTTGTATACCACATTAAGAAAAAGATCTTCTACGATAATATGCATATGTTAAACTTTACGAGCTTATTATGTTATAGAAAACAAAACTCTACAGCCTGCTAGCGTACCTTCAAAATGCAATAACGATATCTACACGAACGATTGAACAAGGGGCCTATTGGGTGCAGTGTACATGTACAATGCTACAGATACAATAAGTTTATTTTAAATATATTATATTACTTGTATACTACCATTAGAAAAGATTACAAAGTTCGCGAATATACTGGGTCGTGTTAAAGTTATATAGATAGATAATAATAGAAAGGAGTAATTAGTTTTTTTTTGTAAAAATAAAGAATTAAATGTAAAAATAAATAAGCATGTTACCTATTTACTAAATATCACATTTATCCTTATTATCTACTATAATATAGTTGGCTATATGTACTTATATGGCAATATATACAGGTAGTCTTGCTATTATAAAAAGGTTTTGTTGTTATATATCCGTTATATATTCGTTAGTAAAGTTTTCTTTCATCTGAATTTGAATAGACGACTTGTAGAGATAAGTTATATTTTTTTAATAATAATATTTAGGGCATGTTACTTAATATGTGAATACTTTCACTGCATGTGAACATAGATAATCATATAGAGCATAAATAACGTATATTTTTAGTTCGACTTCTAACTTTCAATAAATTGAAATCTAAATTGTAATGAAAGTTTCAAGCGGGCAGAGCGGGGTGCGGGTTGTGTCGGCGGCCGGGGCGGGGGCGGCGCAGCGTGACTGCTGGCATCGATCGCGCGACGTGCCACGTGGCCGCAAGCCTCCCCGCGGCCCACACCAGCAGCCCGCGCCCCGGGCACCACCGCGCGCCTCGTGCCTAGCGCCTACTACACCTTCCTATTTTACTACGCTCACTACGCCGCTACCCTCCGATTCACAACTTTGTACTCTCTTATAGCTGTGACACAGATATAGCTATAACCATCAAGACTGTTGCTCATTCTGGCTCATGGCAGATTTCTAATTTAAACTGTCACAGTAGACATACAATCACGAATGCTTATTCCCCTCGCGTAACTATCGTAAAAGCATTAGATATTCCATTATGTTGTGTCGATATGAGCTTGATTATAACACATAAAGAGATCAGAATTTATTTAGCCGTTAGATAAAACCGACCAACACAATAGCATGAGAGAAATATGACAACGCTCAGCAACGGTCCTAGCTTTTCAAATAAAATTCAGTTGGAAGATGACAAAAGAGCTACCCCTGCTGGGGTCGCGTATTTGAGATGTTACGCAACGTTCCCGCGAAGCTAGGGCCGCCGGAAAGAAGGGAAAGGGGCGGGGGGCTTTGACGGAAAAGGGCGTAGATATGAGCCGGTCGGAGAGGTACTCACGACCACTATTACATCTGCGACGATTACTTAACATTCGCCGAAAACACGTGTAGAAGGCGAACCCCTCTTAAGACTTGTTGCCGACTTTTAGAGGACCTCAAAGAAAACGAGGCGTATTCACGTGTCCAATTCGGTAGGAAACAATTAGAAGCGATCGGCACTTAGTATTCATAAACGGTTAAGTGTTTCACGTTAGTTTATAATACATTTCTTCTATATTTGTGACCTTATCATATCATAAGTAGCATTAGGCTTCACAAATTGGGTATTTATTATAAAAAAGGATTAGATAATTCTTATTTTCTATATTATTTAAATAATAAGCTTTACTTAAATGTTTTTATACCATTTAACACAAAATTATGAAAAAAGAAATGTCATTTTAAGTTGAACTTAAATATCAACAATATTTATATAAACAATTACAAAACACGTTAAACAATGCGTCAAAAAGGTAGGGGCAACAAGTTCGAAATGAGCGAGCGGACGCGCAACAAGTGGTCCAATTGAGCCACTGCAGCCTCCGCGAGGGTGGCGACCGGCGCGGCGTACGCTTTGTGCCCACCGCCAACAAGCTATTGTACTCAGTAGTATTACAATATTTTTTAATCAATTAAAACGTAAAAATTATAATAACTTTGACATCAGTCTACCTGTATTTTTGTTGAATTTCCTCGTTAGCAGGGGTTTCGAATGATCTCAGGTACTCAATTATATATTTCATAAGTATAATATATATGCAAAAGGTACTTACCTCCAACCACCGCCGGCAGTCGATGAATCCGTGCTAGTTTCTTTTAATTGTACAGCGCTGGCACTCTGCAAACTGGGTGCATTTACACTATAAAACAGATTAATTACTTAGTAAGTTTATTTTTGGGTTTGCAGTATGTACAATTGTTATTTCAAAAATCCAATCTTTCAAAGATTGACGTCATGTATGCATCTTTTGTGTACATTTTTCTTAATACGATAGATAACACATATTATAAAAAAATATTATATATTTTTTTATATACTTTATTATGTACGATATGAATTAAAACAGATTAGCGTACGTATACTATGTGGTCTTTGTTCTAGAAAAGTTAGGAGAGAAGTTCTACATAGTTTTGTATTTCATGGAAGCATTGTTTAGGCGCGGACACAATGAGTTGTAAAATCCAAGCAGGTAAACACACGACCTTCTGCGAAACTCGACGTGCAAAGCAACGAGATCGAGATGCCTGCGGGCTCCTTGTGTAGCCCATCCCTGTCCGCGTGACCCGCATAGCCGACCATATTACTGACTCATTCCATTCAGTTCATCAATTGTTGCATTTTTAACTTTTATTACAATTTAACTCCCATATACATTCAATAATGTAACATTTTTGTTAGATATATATATATATATATATATATATATATATATATATATATATATGTTTA
>JAXGGP010000028.1:7071082-7087053 GCA_035584415.1 Eueides aliphera
ATATACATAAATATGGCAGAAAGTCAATTTGTCAGAAATTATAACATGTAAAATCGCAGTCTGCATTGTTTAATATAAGCAATCACAAATTTAGCCCCTGAAAAATTAAATATTTCACAAACATTTGGGATTAAAGGTACTTCATTTGTTTCTTATTAGTATATAATATTTAATTTAAAAAAACAAAAGTAAATAGCTATCGCCATTAAAATAAAAAAAAAAAATTACATTTACTGGTTTTATAAATATCATATAAAAGTGCGCACATTCAATATATTCGCAATGCATTCGTATTACAGAAAGTAAAATTAAACAGATAATAGAAGGATATAAATATTGGCATTGACAGTATTAAAAAATTAAATATATAAAATTACTACAAGGATGTCAATGTAAATATCATTTTTACGTATACTTTTCATATATTTGTATTAGCATACACATTTAATAGAGAAATGTATTCCGGTAGGAATACCGTAGACGTTTGATAATATCTTTAAGAGTTTCTATAATATCATATAATTTTTATCAAATTTATAAATAAATATCAGTTCAAATTTTACATATTGAACTGATATTTATTGATATGAAATCATACATAGAATATTTTATTTTCTAATTTACAAAATTCACAAAACTCCACCTCAATACAATTAAATTTTAAATTGAATGAAAAAATGTAATTATTAATTTAATGAAAGTATAAAATATGCTTAGTACATTAAAGTGCAAACACTCGAACGTAGCAGAATTTTGAACTTGAATTCCAAGGAGCGCGGATATAACTCCTGCTGTTGAAATTTGTGGTGTTCGTTTGAAGTGGAGGTACTCAACGATATTAGCGGCTCTGCTGTTGTTATCTTTAGTATATTTGGTTAATTATTCGTCATGATGTATATTTGTCTATAAACGGATCTATTTAGCGATACAGCAGTACCTAATCTTATTAAAGTATTCAAATTGACATTTTATAATGTATCAAAATAGAAGCATTTCTGATTATATAAATATTAACATATCGCAAACATTTCGGTATTACTTTATAATTATTTTTTAGTGGTTTGAATTTTTCTTTGTGATATGTGTAGTTGTGCTGTGTAGTGCTGTCATTATAAAATAATTAATGCTTTCGACTCCTTAATTATTTTTTATATTTAAGGCTTCGAGTGGGTCAATTAGCAGTTTTCAATATTAATAATAAATTATCTTACCTTTCTTCCCCTCCTTCTTCTCCCACCAAACTTAAAACTCAAAAACTTATTGAAACAAAACATTTTAATTGAATTTTAATTTATATATAAATTTTAGTTAACTTCTTAAAATTTAATACACGAGCGACGTATGCAAGTTCGAACAACGAGCAAGAATCTGCTGGTACCGTGTCCCAGGAGCAAGTGAGGATCCTAGAGCCCCGAGCCGCTATATACGTCAGGCACTCCCAACTCATCCCCGTAAGCTAGCCACCCTCCTCCCTTTAGTTATATTGAAATGTACATTTATTAAATACTACCTTGTTAATGCAATTGTTTTCCCGGCTTTGCACGTATGCAACATTATTTAGCACTCTTTATGTACTTTATACCTTTTTCAGTAAAAAAAATAAAAAGTGTCATATGTTTACATTATATGTAAGCAATCTTTCTGTCTGTAATTTTTTAAATATTTCTTTGTTCACACGATACCAAAACATAAGTAATAAATTTAAAATAATCTTTGGAATGGCTAAATCACTTTTTATAGGATGAGAACAATGTGGAACAACATATAGGCTCCTTTTTATCCTTGATTTATTAATATCTAGGTATTAGCATTTTCCTGTTAAATATAACAATTTTGGCAAGCAAAATAATACTAATACAGACTTCTTGCCCGTCAGTTTATCTTAAATGTGATCCATAAGGCCGCTTAGGGCATCATCATTGATGTACAGTTATGGTACGTGCAAAGCCGTATGGTACAATGCCGTATTTCATTTTGTTCAAATAATTTTGAAATTAATTCGGTTTTCCAAAAATGTATTAAAATTATATATTAATTTTAAATTCTTTATATTTTTTAAATATTTAATTTTTTGGAACGATGTTCCTTATCGCGCGTTGTGAAAGTCAGCTAGACGGAAAAAAAACTCACCACACCTTTTGCTATAGTAAGCTGTGCGGCGTGTGCATGTTTCTCTGTCTGATGATTTTTTTATGTAATCTTAGTAACTGATTACTATTTAATGAACCATTTCAAAATAGGTTATTTGACCCGATAATAACAATTTTCAAACACAAATTTTGAGATAATTGCTATTGCAATATGCTATGATTGAAGCGAGGGTGAAATGTCATTTAATTGACAGTCAAAGAGGGATAAAAATGCCGCATATCTGAAGGTCACGTCCCGTATACAAAAACAGCCAGACCATACTAAAATTAACTTAATGCTTATTTACAGATACTAAGATTTTTATTTTTTTTCGTCTAAAATAAATTTCCAACAAAAGAATTATTTATTATATTATGCCTTGTGAGTCTAAAAGATTTAGTAGGGATTAAAGTAGTCGATGCGACTACCAACATCATCGTTTACGTGGTCTCCTGTGAAATTACTTTTTAAGTGTGAATTTTGAAATAGGACAGCATTTTTGAAAGACTTAATAAAAAGATAAATGTTAACTCACACAATCTTAAAAGTCATCAACTAAAATAAAAATATTTCATGATCAATCATTAATTTATTAAGGTGGCCGAATATTAAAGTAACGTAAAAAATATATTTTTTAATAATATATGCAGGCGAGAGCCTAGTTAAATTTTAACTTATGCCTCCTTATCACTTTCCATCGATAAAAGAATCCGAGTCGAGACCTGTTTTCACTCGGGTTAAAATTGAAACTTAAAATGCACATTAATATAATGAATACTTGATTAACATTTTAGCTTACGATAAATGATATTAATTATATATATATATATATATATATATGTACGAATATAAAAGTTACAAACAGTATCTTTATTAGCGCGTACTAAAACATATATGTATATATGTTTCTTGTTATGATTTTTTTAATAGTAAGACAAGAAAATGCTACCCCTAGCAAAATGCGGTGTTTGGTTTTGTGACATTGTTTAGAGGCATAACAACATAATATTTTCGTTTTGCGTTTCATAATTATTATGTTAGCATCTATGGTCATTATTATGTGTTAATTGATCCGTATGTATTTATGGGAATAATCCTTACTAAATCTAGCTGGGACAAGACATCTCTAATCTCTTTCGAGTTTCAAACTCGTAACTAAAATAATTAGACTACAAAATCTGATTCAAAAATTCACGGTGTCAGATCTAGTTACTTCATATATATTAAAATACGAATACGTTTTCACGTGTGTCCAGTTTCGAGCAACTAGCCAGCTGTAATGATGTGGCCTGGAGGCAGAAATCCGCAATATAAGCTTAAAGTGCACCAACACATTACAAAATCCGGGATATTTGACACCCGCTCCAACTCGTAGGGTGGCGCGTAGGTCATGGAGGAGGGTGGCTGCGTTATAGACAACTAGTCAGACTCCTTTTAAGTATCTACGATTAGGTACAGAGAGAACATAAATATTTTCATAGGATTTGCTATATTTACATTATTACATTTTAGCTTTTATAAAATATTTATGCGAATATCTTTGACATATACCGACTGTCGTCTGTTCCAGCAAAACGTTTTAATAGTCTATCTCTCTTCCCACAGATGGAAGACTTTTAGACTAGATTTTGTAACTTCAAATTTAAAAAAAAACTGATTTTTGGAGGGGTTGGGATATGCTTCTGTTTTTTGCCTTTTTTATACAGTGTATAGACGTATAGCATTAGTAGTAGTTTAGTATTTAGTATTAGTCTACAGTCAAATATAGTAAAATCTTTCTTCTTCTTTTTGTGTACAGTGTTTAGGTTTTACTAATAGGATTCGATGAAAGTCTATTAGGTTATCAATGCCTAAAGTTGTCCTCATGGACAACTTGTGCGAGTTCATACTCACACAAGTTGTTAGGCCGAGGATCGAAAGCATAATATGAACCTATTAGGAGATAAATTGATAACATGCGATGAATATTAATGTCTGTGTGGGGATACTAAAGTTACCATATCTCTAAATATCAGACATAATGTTCTTTAAAATAATTCTTTATCTTTACTCCTAAAAAGAATATCTAAAAAAAGCTTAAATATCTATACAATGAAAACTTTATGGCAATATAATACGAAAAATAACAAAATATTTTAATTAAAAGTTGTTATACGAATGAGCTATGAAGCAATGTACATGAAATGGCAACGGTTTGTATAGAGATGTCTATAGGTGTTGTACATAATATCGTTACAGCCGTATGACCGAAAAAATGGTGTTCCCAAATATGATAATGAAATCCTTGTAAGGTTAAGCAAAAAAGTGTCACAGACAGAAAATCAGAGGTACTTTTCATTTAGAATCAGGAAGGAAGTAGGATAAACCAGCTCTTACAGTTTCTTAACATGTGACATAATTATTCATATTCCTGAGACATCTTTTGTTGTATATGTAAGCATAATATTAGCTTTTACCCGTATAGTCGAATAAAAATAGTTGAAAATTATGTATGGCATACATTTATTGAAATTATTAACGTATAACGTATATATAGCCTTTTCCGATAAAATGGACACACGACCACGGTAGCTGAGCTCTCATATTTTAAGTTTTATCTTATATATATTATTGACTATAAAAAATTTTTCTTTGTTAATGTAATGTAGGCTATACGACCTATCTTTCCAAATAAATGGGCAACTCAATGCTAAAAGATTTTGTTTTCACTCGAACCAATATTTACTGCTAGATTAGTTTCAGCTTTAGCTCTTAGATTAGTGATCAACCAAACCAACTCCTCAGCTTTATAATTTTAGGATAGATATAGATTACAAATTAATATCAAAATATTTGCCTCCCAATTGGAGTACGTGATAAAAACTGTATGGAAAACACAAAAAGTGTACGTGAATAGTCGAGATTTGTTTACTTATTAAAAGTTACATAAAATCATAAAAGCATTATTGTGACATCCTATAATAAAATGTAGTTCTATATTTAGATATTATTTGAGGAAAAACATAAATAGGCATTCAAACGCGTTCAGATCAGGAGCTTAAGTCAAAAATTTTATTTCAACTAAAAACCTTTTTATATTGAATATTTTACATTTATATGTATCGAGTAAGGCTATTGACAGAAAAAACTACCCTATGAGCACTATGAATGGAGTATCAATTAAAAGTATTGCGAAAACAAGTGGGCTTGGGTCTTCATCTATGTACACTACGTAAACGTGTAAAGTTATGCAAAAATAGGTTGTGAAATCTTTTAAAAGAACTAAATAAAAGACAACGACTGAGGGCCAATCTTTAACAGAACATACAGTAAGCACTTTTGTTTTACAAATAAAACTAGCAAGTGTTTTTACCTTCACACTGTACCACTAGGTTGGAACACCTGGAACACTAGGTTCCTTAGTTCCCTCTGTCTCCTCTGTCATGTGTGTCACACGCACATGACAGAGGAGGCATAGGGAACTAAGGAACCTAGTGTTAAGTCACTTCTTTTCCGTCCTTATTTTCCGCCGAATTTGAGGCATTGCGTGTTGAGTGGCGCCGCCGAACTCTACGCTTTTCCTTGTACCAGAATGAAAAAATGAAAACAATAAATACCTAATTTAAAAATATGAAATATTTCATTTCCTAGAGTGGGGATCAAACATATAACTTGTCGAGTTTACAGTCACACGATTGTTCCTCTACGCCACGACACTCATCCGGACTGTAACGTTCATTTAAGTAACTATTTTGAACAATATAACATTATTTCTTTCTTAATTCAGACCATATATACTATATGTTTGAAATTAAGACTATGGCATTAGTTATAAATAAATCGAAGTATTGGTATAACAAACTAACAATTATATACATGGCATAAAGTAAAAAATATGGCTAGTAAAAATTTAAAAGATTGCAATGTTATTTATTATTCAATTTTAAAGGAACAACAGAGTAATCAAAATATAATACATACATATGTACAAATAATCAACTTTACATGAAATTATTTCCTTACAGGTTATAAAAATCCCTGTAAAAATATGTAATAAAAAAATGATAATGTTAAAAGAAAATAGAAAATAACATTCTTTTTCATGTAAGGGTTGGAGATAAAAAAATGGTATATCGATATTTCGGATACAAAGATAAAAATCATGGTGAAAATAAACTACTAGAAGCCAGTGCAGCTTTTCTTGTAAGCTTGCTAGTTCCTGTTACAGGGTACCTATATTACTATGTAAGACACTCCGTTCTACATCCTTTCCCCACAGACCGTCGAATTTGAGGCATTGCGTGTTGAGGGGCGGAACTCGATGCCGCGCTTTGCCTTATTACCAGAGCGAAAACATTAAATATTTTAATTTAAAATATTACATATTTTATATCCTCGAGTGGAATAGGACATGTAAATATATTATATTAAAATCTATCATTATTTTAAAAATTGTACGCTATTAAATCTAATAATATTATACTTTTTGTAACATTTTTTTATCTGCCATCTAAAAGTATGTTTTTTATTCAAAAGTTCTACTACCCTACGTCCAGTCCAACACTGTCAATTTTAAAAGTATCAAGTAAAGCAAATTGAAAAATTCGACGGAAGCGTTCTTGTGAAAGTAGTGATCTTAACGTCAGTTGACTTTCATATTAAATAATTACGAACAGTAACGTTGTCATTCAATTTAACAAAACTTTTTATTAAGGTGTCTTTAATAATTATTCTCACATTCACAAAGTATATTTTACTCTTGTGTACTCTAAGTACCTATTTGGCATATATAAATAAATTGTAGAGGATTCGATAAAGTTTGCTGGAATCTGAATTACACGTTCGACTCTGTAAGTGTGTACACATTTACTAAGTGTATGTGCTGGACTGGCAAACACAATGTTGCGTCTTATAAAATTTGATGTACGCTTATCATTTCAAATAAGCGATGGGTAAAAGTCGGCGATTCCTGAAAGCGGTTAAATAATAGATAGGCTATTGCCGTCAGTAACATTTTACAATTGTAATACGTCAGGAATATCAGCAGACTTTCGTCTAGACATAAATGGTATAGAACAGTATAAAATCGCAATAGTAAAAAATAGCAAGTACCAGAAAAAAATGTTACGAAAATGTAAGCGATTAGAACTATAGGCATTGAAATGTGTATTAATATACATAAGGTCAAGAAAGCCAGAAAGGTTGAGGTAAACATATATAAAAAAATCCTATGAAAAGCCCTTGTGTCTCTGAGTTATAATAAAATCGTTTAGCTCTATATAATATTGATTAAATGTAGAAGTTTTTATTTTTAATAATCAAACAATTATAGTAACAATTTAACCACATTCCTTTCTATACATGCATAAGAGAATATATGTACAATAATAAAATTGATATTATCCAAAAGTAAAATTTGTTACTTTCATAACTAAAGTATGGGATGGAAGTCTTAATGATTGATTGTAATGGAGTGTCTTAATACTAGTTTCTGAGATTCCGCTAGCCTATGATAGGGAACCTTGCTATGAAAGGTATGAAGTAAAAAATAAAGAATTCAAAAGTAAACAAATAAATGAGAAAATTCCATTCTTCAGTGGAATATATTAAAATGATATATATTAGATATTAAATGTATTTTTTATTAAATATATTGGTTAACTATACATATTATTTAAGGAAATAGCAATATTGTATTTACTTTACAGTGTTACTAAAGTTACCAAAGGCCAAGTGCAACAAACAGTTGGATGCTTTAGAGAAGCTATCGCTAACTACTTGACTTGTATACGACAAGTTTTAATTACTAGCAGTTAGGTAAAGGTACTAACTACACTATAGCTATAATTACAACGCTTCCAATACGTCGTTGATTTTATTAACTAGAAAACGAAGTTCTTGGTAGTCAAATAACAAAAGAAGTTTATACAAGATATTACATAAGATTGTTAGTTACGTTTAAAGGAGACGAGTAGAATTCTTATCTTACTTATAAAAATGCTTTAAAATACCAGAATGCTTACCATTATATTAAATGATAGATAGATTTGATGCAATTATTAATTAACATTTTTAACAAATCAAGGAAATTAATTGCTTTTACTGAGACACAAAAATGTTATTCTTTTTAATTTTTTATTATTTATCAATGTTATGAAGATGTAGCATAACTAAATTCAAAGCTTAACGTTACATAGAGCAGTATAAATCGCTTATGCTTCATTTAACACATTATCTCATTAAAGGAAATTTTGTGATAATAAGACAAACTGGCGGAGTTAATCATACATAATTGAATAAATAAATATACGAATAAAATATAAATAGAATAACCTACACTGAGATATTTATACAAAATGGCGCTTTGTAGTGCAAGACGAGAATGCGAAACAGGCGAAGGCTTCACGATGGAGAAAGTGAGAAGTGCTTGGCCGCGTGTCCGACCGCTTTCACTGTCATAATATTATCTTATAAACTCGTATATACATATTTTTTAAAGAATGTGTTAGTTCTCATTCGAATGTAATGGAAAAATGTTTGAATGAATATGTATGCGAGACAATACAGTTATGCAATATTAGTTTTCTATATTATATAAAGATGATTAAGCTCGATTTGTCATTTAAAAATTAAAGATAAATTTGAATTATTTAAATGTAATCTTCGAAAAGTAGATTATTTGTAAAATTACAATTGTTTTCGCGTTGAAAGGTAAGAGAGGAGGAGTAGCCAGTTTCAAGAGGTTATTTTCACACATGACACCTTTAGCTTTAATTAGTTATCTAAAAAAAATATCATTCAGATCCGACTTGATAATCGAAAGCTACTTGTTGTAAATTCCCGGAATCTAGAAGATAATAGAGAAAAGTTTCGCTTTAATCAGGTTTATTTTAAAAGAACATCAAAATGAAAGGTGAGATAAAAATAAATTACTTCACAACAAAGCGATATGTAATGATTTATATTTCCTTAGTTCTCCGTCATCTATATTTAAGAAAAATATTTAATAAGTTTGTATTTAAATTTAAATTTTTTGTGCAAATTTTACAAATCATTTTTCATTCTCCTTTAATGAATACGTAGTACATTTATACTTTAAAGCAATTATAAAAAAAAAAAACAAAAAACCCGTTTGAAACCAAAAAACAATTTCAAAATTTTTATTTAAGATTAACAATCGTTATTTAAATTTTGCAATGCTCATCATGAGGATTTAATTGTGTTGTTTTTTTTTCATATTTATGTTATAAAGTTGTATTTTATTGTTTTTTTTCTATAATTATTTATTAAAAGAATTCACAATTTTTTTAACTTTGTTTTTTTCGAATTTCGGAATAAGGGGAGACTAAATACTAAAGTATAACTGTTGTTAAAAAAATTCAAAACAGCTATTTAAATAAATAGATCAAAAGGTTTATATTTCCTTAAGTGTTCTGAAAATGAACAAAAACATAATGCGTGTTCTTAAGGAAAAAATATATTTGCCGTCCTTGCTTTTGAAATAGCCGTTTACAGCCACCTTCACTTTATCAATGGTCAAAGATCTTGGAGGTCCTTTTTCATTTGCACATGAGAAAGGTGTGCACGCGTTTAAAAGGACGAAATAGTCGCTAGGGGACAAGTCTGGGCTGCACATGCAGTGTGGACGGACAATGTCCTGCAAAAACAATATTCTTTTCGCCAGTTTGCCTCTTCGTGTGGCGTTATAATCTCTGTGTATCATAGTATTTTCAGATATATAAAATTCCTCCACAATCCCATAAAACCGTGGCAATGAGCTTGAACTTTCTTTCGCAGCAGCTTTGCTCCCTTTTCTATCCACTGTATTGATTCTATTCGAAACAGATTTTGAATCATATGCCACGCCAGATGTCTAAAATTTCTGCAGAGTTGAGATTCGATGCTGGTTGTGTAGCGGCGTGAATTTTCTCGATGCGCATCGCGCGCACGCCTTTCTCATTTACAAATGATTATACAAAATATTGCCGACTCGCTCCTGACCTGGTTGGCTTCTGCTGTCAGCCACATCCTCATTCACCGATCTTCGAGCACAAGTTTCTTCACTTTACCAAGGTTTTCTTTGTTTTCTTCATAATAAATAAATACGAGTATAAGAAAAATATTAAAACAATAATAAAAAGTTTATTATTGTTATATAAAACTTTAAACAATAATAAGTTTAACAAAAAAATCTTTTTTTTCCGATTATATTGTTGGTTTTCTAACCTTTTACTTTATTTACTTTACAGGTTATGATCCGCCGTTACTAATTGAATTTTGCGACAGGCTAGAGATGGGGTGTTGCAAGTGCTCTCACAAACCACTCGCTTGCCCGTTTCTTACTAGACGTATATTCTCATGACGCTAAGTCGAAATTCTTATAAGCTTATTATTACGAATACATATTTCTGTTGTTAGCCTTTTAGTAGGGTAATTTACTTTTACATCTACCTAAAGACAACTGATTAGAATTAATTATCATTTGGCAAGAGAGAATGCCATTGTTCTTTTATATTTAGAGAGTAGTAGTAGCAGTAGTATATTCTTTCGTTACAATGTTAACAGATGATCAAATGGGACTGCAACCTTGGTCTGCCATCTAGCCATATTTGATCGTGTGGAGCACGGTGCGCCGAATAAAAGATGGTGCGCACCATCGGATCAACTTCACTTGTGACCAGCTTATTTCACATCGAACTTCACTTCGGACCAGCTTATTTCACTCGGTGCGGACCGCAAAGCGTTCGATTTCGTGGGCGGCGCACCGACCCAATTTTTGGTTCAGTTGTTATTAGGCCACCGTAAGCGTTTGAAGATATACAGAACTGGCTTCATCATTTCCAGAAATTGAAAAATATTTTTCTAGTTCTTATGCCTTAACTCTTATGCGTTAAGAACTATAAAAGTCATGAATATTCAATTTACTCAATACAAAAATTTTAGATTTTAGAGGGAAAATACTAATTAGATTAAAGAATTTTAACACACCGCTAGACTCACGTTTACCTCTCACTCACTCGTATGCATTCTTCATAAATGGTTTTGCGGTGCGGTCGTCTGGCGCGAAGGCCCACCTCACCGTTCGCTGTTTCGGTTGAACCAAGATCGTTATTTGCACATTTAGTGTGAGAATGCTTTATAAATATTAAAAAAAAATCTTAGTTTCACATTGTTAAACTGATAGTATTTTTTTTATTATCAAATTAAGATGTTTATTTCTTTTAACAATTGACGATACTTTTTGTAATATATTTATATCGAAGTAGTTAGGGTTGCATAAATGCATGTCATTTCTTATCCGTCTGTTACTTTGTTTGCGAAACACGCTATACTATTAAAAATGGATGAATATTTAGACAGCTTGGGGTCTCGACACCTTTTTTGGTTTCATCCAGAAAACCGAAAATGTCAAATTACTTAAAAAACTGTAAATGAATTTTGAGAAGATGTAACTTTTGTAAAAATTAAATCTGATACTACGTTGCTTACTTGCTTGTGAAGTTAAAATAGTAATCACACAAAATTTAATAAATCATTCATCCTTCTATTTTATCCAACAATTAGCATTTGTTTGCGTCTCTATTCGCATCATCCAATGGAAATAACTAATTAATTGCATATAGCCTTTTTCGGCGAATGAATAAAATATAAATAGTAGTAGGGTTCTCAGATTGAAAGCGCTTCATAATAGTTGATATAGATTACAGGTACACGCTATACGCGCGTCTTAGATTGCCACGCTTGACGCGATGATGACTCTATTTTTTATACCTGTGATATTTTCTAAATTTTTTTTTATAACGCCGTAAATGGCAATTTCAATCTATTTAACAAGCCTAACGTATATAACTCATTTAATTGAACACAAAATAATACTATATAAATTGAAATAGTTTCGAAAATAATCCAATATTTTTTTGTAATTTATAGAACGTAAATAAGGTTACTGTGAGTTGTCCTTAGGAAATATATATACGCTCTCGCGGCCTTTTTTTACAACTTTTAAAGGTGAACGATTCTGTCATACATCATTGTTACGTAGCTTCAATGGTTTCCTCATTGTACGCATTGAAGTTCTCAAGTTTGCCGGTTTCTTCAACATTGTTTATTTTTTCTCTACCTCCTATATTAGGCGAATAATAATATTTAACACAAACCGAAACGATTTTCAAGTTAATTTTTAGCCCTCTGTATCTGGTAAACTAACAACACCAACTAACACCACGTACATGAAATTTGGCTCATTTATTAAAATCCCCTAGTTTGTTGAGTGTATAAAATTTCAATGATTTAACTCAAGCGGTTATTTCTATTACAATTTTGTGACTCGCTCAGTCATCAAAAACCTGACCTAGAAACTTGATATTTAGTTTGGTACATTATTATACTCATGAGATATAGGAAAAAATCTAGAAACTGTAAATTATTTATTGACAATTACTATTAGGAAATTAATAGAAGGCGAAGTATGATAGTTGGATTAAAAAACGTAGGAAAATATAACAAAAATATTTACAATTAATAGTAATAATTTCTATGGAAAGAGTAGTCTTTATAATATAATTATAGCGATTGCCAAACAAGATAACAATTACCTTTGTATACAGCGGTAAGCACTATGCGTTTTATGTACAACCAATGAAATTGCTCTTTACCAGCCTCGTGTTTTGGAGCTAGAAGCCATTTTAAGTTCGAAATAGGATACGACATAGTAACAACACACAAGAGTTACGGAGTAAATAACGATATATTTCCATATTTATATAGGAAATTTAAAGCGTTTAAAGAAATGGATTAATAAATTCACTTGTTCTTTAAGTGAATGCCGAGACAGATGGAAATTCTCTTACCATTGATTTAATATATATCGCACTAACGTAAAAATAATCAAGTTTGTTATATCATATGCTATTTTATATCTATTGCAGCGCAGTGAAGTGTGTCAAACTGTGTACGCGATAGGTGCGGGTTTTATTAGCGATTTTTGTAAATTGTATTGATTTTAGTGATCTTTCGCAGTAACAAAAACCGGCGTTGTGTTCCGCCTTGAAAACAATAGAAAAATATTAAGCAAACAGTAACTAAAGATTGATCCATCAAATATAAACTTTGTGCAACAACAGCAAGATATACTTATAATTAAAAATATCTTACTAAGTAACATTTACCCTCGTTCATACATTTACAAATAATATAAAAAAATAATGAAGAAATAGTTTTTGTAATTAAAATGGCCTGCATTTTATATAAATTGTTTATGAAGTTAAAAGCATATTAATATATCTTCCTCTGTACTCTCCTAAATGTAGAATTTTCTTAATAGTTAATATGTCATTAACTATTGACACGATAAATTTTTGATCACATTATAATAGTACTGTTGTTTGGATACTAGATCACATTATTATATCGATCGCGTTTGCCTTGTTTATGGCAGTAGCAGTTTGTAATCCAATTTAATGTTGATAATTTAATTACTGATATGTGTATAAAATAAAACGAATATTAAGAAACTAACAACATAACTCATACTTTAAATAATAAAAAAAAACTTTAGTATAATTTATATAGAGTTAAATTAAATATTTCTGTTAAGTTTTTTTTAAATCAAATACTTTACTGAAAGATTTATCTATGTATTTACATGACATGTTTGGTAAGCATTTATAATGATGATATCTCGTCTTGATATAATAATAATGAAATAATTTAAAATATTATAACAATTAAAATGAATTAACTAAGTACACAATTAACTTATCAGTATCTACAAGAAAAATAATACTATAAATACAATAACGAGTCATCACGTATTGAGATCATAAAATACTAGGTTAAGATTAATTTTCTTCGCATTATAAAATATAAAAACATTGTAAAAAATAATTAAGATATCGCCAAGCAGTGTAATTATTTATTTAAAAACAACATGTTACCACTCACCTACTCTTGAAGACACACGTTCACTAACATACGACTTACGGCTTACGAGCCGAAGCCGATGCCGCGGAATGCAGATAAAAGCCGCGCCCGCGCTTACTGTCAAGTAGCAAATAGTGACAGTGACAGTAATAGTGACAGATATTTTTTAATAGCCAACTGCGACTTCATTCCATTATCTTCGAATCTCTGCCCTTCTGCTTTATTATAATAAAACAGTAAACATTGTGTACATCGAATATATTTGCGAAAAAATAGTTTAATACAAGGCTATGATTATACAAGGAATGTCATGAAGCTTTTTTTAAATTAGTGCTATTGGTTATTTATTTGTACTATTTATTTGCTTGGTCAGGATTCAAAGCTAAATTTAGTTTTCAAACAATAAAAATTGAAGATGCGGAACATCCGATGAATAACTATAATGGTCCAGCTAAAGTATTAAATATAAATGCCGCTTTAGCAAAATTTATTGAGCGTGATAAGTATTTTGCATTAAATTTAAAAATTGTAGATCAAGACTATCTGTTGAACAACTTTAATGGTCCAACCAATAAAAGACTGCTTTTAAAAGCGTCGTTGAGCGTGATAAGCATATTTTCCATTGGCATATTGAAATTGAATAACCGGAATATTTGTTAAACAACCAGTAATAATTACTATTATCTATATCCAAAATAATAATAATTCTGCTCCTATATCCACGCTTGACATTTTTTTTATTATAAGGGAGGGCGACTATAATTACAGTATATTTTTAAATTATTCTCTAATCTTTTAAGTTAAATATTTGTGATCTCATTAAATAAACAATAAAAATGTTATTCCATAAATTAGTTTGCTACATTTTTTATTTGCTACAGTCTTCACTGTTTTAAAATAGTTACTGATATGCATTACGAGCCATCCAAATATCCAACAGTAGTAAATATTATTATGAAATTTGTGCATCTCATTTACCTTCTAACTGCCATAGTAATCGACATCTAAATTTCATATTTTATTGGTTTGCAATGATTTTCGGTCTATATATAATAGTTAAAATACTTTACATACTTTTCATACATGAACTATACAGTCTTTATCTTTATTAGGTATATTAGTTAATAAATATAAAATTGAAGTCTGTCTGTCTGTCGGCCTTTAAATTATTCAGCGAAAATTTTTGTTAATAAAATTTCTGAAGTAGGCATAAGACCATTCTGGGGAAGGCAGGTGTCACCCGGTCTCTTCCGTAATACTTCCGGATGGGGAAACCTTTCTAAACCTATGAGAGCGAGTATGCAATCTATATAAATAAAGCTGAAGAGTTGTTTGTTTGGTTGCTAATATCAGGAACTACTGGTTCGATTTGAAAAAATAAAATAACATTTATATATATAATATAGCGTATACCCTTCCACAAATACCTTTCGTGGAAGGGTATACGCTATATTATTACATGACGGTAAAATCTATAGTGGTGGAGATAGAATAAATAATGTTGAAAAAAACCGGCAAATTCGAGAACTGTGTGCGCTGAGTAAGCCGTGGAAGCATATAAGATGGAATTGCTCAATATTAAAAGTATTACAAAAAGTTCGCGAGAGCATATATTTATAATTTTTTTTTGGCATAAAATCCCAAAATATTTGTATTGTAATATATTTACATATGATATCTATACATTACTCCGAAGAAAAATGCCGTAAGACATACGAGGTGTGTTCAAAAAGTATCGCGAATTTTGAATTTTCGCGGGTTACGTATATTCGAATTTCGATTTATTTGTGGCGTTATGTTGGTACTTATGTCTCTCACTTATGCCGACAAGCTCGGCCATTTTGAATGTTCACTTAATTGTTAACAGCTGCTTTGCTTGCACGTGTTTTGGATCGTCTTCGATTTTTACCTATTCAAAAAAATGGATCAAAGAACTTGTA
>JAXGGP010000028.1:7110248-7120256 GCA_035584415.1 Eueides aliphera
TCAATATACGCGATTAATCCGTTCAAAAGTCTTTCATTTAAAATGTGTAAAAATCGCGAAAATCAAAGATACTATTAAATGTTTAATACCTTTGCTGAACATGTTCTTTCCATCTGCGAAAAAATAGTCAGGTTCAGGTATTGTTAAATTGAGAACGATGACATTGAAAACACTATAATGTTTTATTTTTCTCAACTTCAATACAAAAGATATCTAATAGAATTTAAATACCTCATATGAGTTTTAAACAAATATTTGAAATCAATAGACATTCAAAACACATATACACACATATACATACATAAATTATAAGTTGCAGTAATATGAAAAAGAATAAATTGCATTTAATTTCTCAAATAACTCACATTTTGTAACGGTTGTGAACAAATAATAACAGTCAGCAAAATCTGGAAAATCACTAAAGGTTTTATCCTTTCAAAATTTCTAGTGTCTTTTACCTTATTTTACTATCTTAATTAATCAGAACTCAATATTATTAATAAATCACTTACGATTGCAGTCAGGAATGGGATAGTTTTCCAAGACGACATTTGGGTGGGTTTTGTTCAGTGATAATGAAAAACAATCTCATAACCATCGTTTCAAATCTGTTGTATAATTGATTTCATGTGCAATTAACTTGTGCAATGACTTGACTTGACGCAATACCATAGAAGTGTATTTTTGTTATTTTTTTCTAGTAGTTAATACAATACAATCTATACATGACTGACATGACTATATATACAAAAAAAAAATTAAAAACGTTATAAAATATCCTAATCCGTAGCTAAAAAGATCCGTCCGTTCCGAAGCATTTTATGTGTAAATGATTTTAATTATACTATAACAATCTGAAATGTAAAATTAAAAACTGGGAGGGATTTTTCTTCGTAAATAATTCAGCATCCACGTAAACCTTGTAAAGGATTCCTCTGGAACGAAGAATGCATATTGACAGAAATTTTCATATTAAATCAAGTCCAAATGAACGTCATCTAGAAATTAGCTTATTATATTATATAATTCACGTTTAATCTAATTAAATTCAATCTAATGGAACGGCTAACAGCTTTATAAATATCATCCTCTTTCCATTTACATTATTACAGGTTGAGAGAGCCTAGTGTTAAAATACCTACTTCTTTTTCTCATCCCTAATATAAACAATAAAAGAAGAAAGTTGCTCAAATAAAGGAAAAACAAATAAAAAGGAAGTTAGACAGAAAAATAATACTAAAACTACAAAAGAAACAACAACTGAGAAAATCAGATAAATATATTAAAGTAATCAAGTGTTTAACATGAAGATAAGCTTAAGTAAAATTATTATCATCTACCCTTATTCATAATTTATTTTTTAAAGTATCTAATAAACATTACTAGATATTTGAGAGTAAAGATTTGAAAAACTTAAATTATAAGTGACATTATTTAGAGTTGTAGTTGCAATCATCTTATTAGCTTAGTAAATATTTCCAAGAGTCAAATTTCTCCTCAGCATGACTCGATTCAAAACTGGCATAGTTTCAAATCATTAAATACTAAAATTGTAATATAACCCATTGGCCTGTCATCTCGACGAATGTCCCGCAACGTTTTATCAACAGCCTCTATGGCCTTTTTATGAAATATAGTAGGTTTATTCCATACTATTAGACAACAATCCTGAAACAAATTCGTCTAACAGAACATGTCATTGTTTCTGTTCTGACTATATCGATTGGGAAAACATTAAGTGGGCCGTCTTTCTGCCAGAGAGAAATGTGGCAGCAAGACAAGAGCAATCTTTTTTTGTCGTCTCAATTCAACTAAGAAAAATAGCATCTAAGAAAAATAGTTTCCCTTCGTTACTTAAGGCACTTTGGACAATCTTATTAAATATTTGCATTTGTTCCGTTCTAAATTTGCATATGCTCTCATTAACTACTGTAGTTAACTTATGACGATAGTAGTTTGTTTCAACTATATATTGTCGCTTAGTGCGTGTTTGACTGGATACTGCTAAGAGAAAAGGCCTACGTAGGCAATATGAGAATGCCTCCAATCGAAAACACAATGTCCTGTAGAGAACAAAGATAACTATTAATTGCTCTTTCATCTGGAATACTGCAAAAGACTGACGTAAAAATCTTACGAAAAAAATGTTTTGTACCTTTTTCACAAGCTTTAAGGATCGGAGATGGCACAAAATATTAACATTATAGATATCAACAAACTTTGTATATCCTCTAATTCAAAAGTTGTTATAAAGAATCTTGATAAATATGAAAATGGAATGGAATAATATGGCAGCACTTTCCCCGCGATTATTATTCATTTTAAATAAACAAATTTAATCGGGTTAATAATTAGAAAAAATGTTTAAAATGACGATGCACGCGAATAATTCTGTTAAATATTTTCATTTAAAATCCTTTTTGTCTATTTTAACACAGTATAAATCATTATATGGTCCCATCATATTGAAAAATGTTAGTTTTTTTTTATTTTTTTACGTTTTAATATTTTTTTAAATTCTTCGGATAAAGGTTTTATGAAGTATAAGCGATTGTTTGAACGTACTGACACATTCACACCCAATTTTTCATTCTACCACCTCAGTGTGTTCACTTTATCTGCTTAAATATGATGTTTTATATACGATATTTTGGTTTTGGCGACAAGATGACGGCGATATTATATTACTACAAATATCCCGCACGCGTGTCCCACACGTGCCAGGTGTCCCACATGTGTCCCGCATGTGCCAGGGTAGACTAAGGGAACTTTGGACCCTAGTGTTAAAACACTCCCTTCCATTTCAGTTCCCCTCTTTCCGATGAATTTGTGGTATTGAGGGTTGAGTGGCGGAACTCAACGCCGCGCTTTGCGTTTATACTAGAGCTAAGAAATAAAAAATAATTTTATAATAATTTTGAAAGAGTGGGGATCGAATCCACAATCTATCGTTTACAATCACACGCGTGTAACGCTGCGCCACCACAGGCCACCAGGAAGTCATTGATTGCATTGATGCCAGGAGTGTATTGATAACATAAATATTGTCTTAAGCGGCAACACTAACAACTTTATAAAGGAAAACAATTATAAAAGCAGAGGGTAAGTACATTTATTTGGCTTATAGCTAGAAAACGGCGATATATAAAAAAAAGAAAATCGTGAGGAAATTAACTTACGAAGTAATTTCGATTTGTCAGTTGTTATTTTAGAGTAAGTTTAAGTTGATATTGCGTTTAGTTTACGTAGTTAAGTGTGTTTTAAACGTTTTTTCACAGTTTGGTATGAATATTATATTCATTTGCAGTAAACAGATTTACGTTCAATTTTCTTTCAGTTTTACGCTGTGTCCCGCACATGACAGGGTAGGGAGAGGGAACTTGGGAATCCACTAAACAAGCACTCAGACTTTTCCCCAATTTTCGCAATTTGAGGCATTGCTTGTTGAGCGTCGGAACGCCACGCTTTACATTGTTACCAGAGCGAAGAAATGAAGAAATTAAATATATAATTTAAAAATATTAAATGATTAATATTCTCGAGTGGGCATCGAACCTAAAACTTGTCGCTTTTACAGACCCGCGCTTGTGCCCGTGCGAAACGACAGGGGTTCATGTAAAAAATGTTTTATATAAAATAACCATTGTTATTAATATGTTTCATATAAAAATCAAAGTATAAAAATTGTAAGACTGAAGTTAATTATAAAGTTTTTACATGAGAAAGAAAATAATCTATTTAAAAATGGTACGAAAATTGATCATAGTTGCATCAAGATCGATCATTGTCACCTAAAAAAATAACTCTTAAAAATAAACACTACAAAAAAAGAATAAATTAAAGAACAAACTTTAAAATGTTCTCAATTTAATAATCACGGATGAAAAATCTCTGGATATGAGCCCAATCAGATCGGGGAAATAAAAACAGCTAAAATATCATTATTTTATTGAGTAGGGATTGATCTACATATTTTATGTACCAGTAATTTATTTCAGTTAATAGGTAAGGAAGTATTTTAGGTGAAAAATAATAGCCCAATATGATGTCATTTAGACTTTATTAATGTCACAGATGCTATTTGAATTAAAATTTTAATAAAAGAATCTAACGTTAATGTACAATACATTCTTTATATTTTTAAATGGGTATTACTCTGAAGTTTATATTGATATTCATCTAATAATTCTAAAATATTATGTAGATTTTCACTATGTTAAAGGTAATGTTACGTACTAGATTTTTGATATTTAGTATCAGAATAGGTACTCAAATAATATTTTGTAAATATCTTTCTATAGTGAAGAATTTAATAATAAACATTTTTATGTACAGATTAATACATTAAGACCAAAGAAAGCCCCGCTATGTACAGCCTTAGGCCACATGATTCTCTTTACATATTAACTAGTTGATCCCGCATACAATACACTGATTTCACCAACGCGTATTGTCCTGATCCACACACTCGAGTAGTAGTTTCTTTGGAGACATTTAATTAAGACACTAAATATACGTGCACAGTAGAGACGCTACGAAACAAGAAGTTGTTCCGAGGAAAGCAAGGATAGCCGGAGTGGCACGGCTCATTTCCTTCTATTCCTCAAGACAGAACCGAGTCGACGTCCCCACATAAGATTGTATCATACGATAGTTCCCTGTAAATGCTGCGGATCCGGCGAGGCTGGCGGCAACCCGGAGCCAGTCGACGTAGATGGCAGCGCAGCTGCCATGTCTTGATAGGTCCCGACCATGCCTATTCGATCTGTTGGACCCTCATCTGGAGGCGTCACCTCTAGCCCGATGCTGCCGTTCAGGGCTATCTTTATTGCATTCGCATCTTGTTGTTGCTGCTGCTGCTGATGTTGCAATAATGAATTAAAGTGTGAAATGCCAATCTCCTCGAGGCTACTCTTGCGCCGGCGTGAAGTTGCTCCCGTCCCGAGTCCCTGTCGAAGGGAGTTAGAGCGACGAAGTAAGATATCATCAACGATACGAAGAGAGTTTGAACGACCACGAAAATCTGTTATAACTGTAGGACTATCAGGTAGGGAAAGTGAATTTGCCTTTGTGGAAGTTAGGGGCGGTGCACGAGGCGAGAGGCTGGACCCTCCTCCGAGCATAGAACCACGACGACTGCCACCCGCTGCAGCCTGGATCAGCGCACCGGAGCAGAAGCTGATGTTTGACTTGCGCCGGCTGTTGTGACGTTCAAAGGTTTTTTGTGCAGAAAATGGAGATGGGCGAACTAAATATCTGGAATCATACATTGATAATATATATGAGAAACATTTAGTAGAACCTACAGAACTGGAGTTTTTCTCAATTTTTAAGTCCTACTGCTTACATTATATCTCCTTCTTGTAAATTAAGATCGCAACTTGGATTTATTATAACATATGACAGGCTGTTTCGTTTTTCACTAACATCATCATAGTCAACACCGGTTAAATTGAGTGATTCCATTCGAGACCGAACAAGATTTGCAATTTCTGCTCTTTCAATTTGCTGAGCATGGTTATCTCTCGCTTCGTCAGCCAAGCTTGTTGAATACTGAAATATTCATCATGAAATTGAATTTGTGGCATAATGTCATCAAAAATTATAGATGTGCATATTTTTCCTGATTTAAAATCTAATCCTGTTAATTTGATTTT
Source organism: Eueides aliphera (assembly GCA_035584415.1). Taxonomy (NCBI): domain Eukaryota; kingdom Metazoa; phylum Arthropoda; class Insecta; order Lepidoptera; family Nymphalidae; genus Eueides; species Eueides aliphera. The sequence goes on from JAXGGP010000028.1 coordinate 7,115,906, forward strand.
ATAGTGCTTTTTTGAGATACATACCTTTCTCATAGAAATGTAAATATAATATTATTCTCATGCAGAATATATTATATTACAAAGTATCATTATTATCGTTAGGCTTTAAATATGGAAATAGTTAATAGGTATTATATATTTATTATTTCAAAATGGTTGTACGTAAGACATCCGCTTTACGGTAATTGATGTCTTAAGCACAATTACCCAAATTAACGACTACATTATATCTAAAAGATCTAAATGCAAATACGCATACTGCAATGCTTTTTACGTAGAAACTACTGGAATCTAGTCTAATCTAAAGCTTGAAAAAATGGTGTGTATTTATATCCACAGCGACGATATGGTCGCTAGTAAGAATATGGTATGATATAATGAAACAATTGGTAACATATAAATACCTTAGTACCGGTATCTGTTAATAAAATAATTAAAAAGGCATTAAAAGTACAGTTTTAAGCTCTAATCACAGAATGTGGACGACTAAACAGCATTGAGTTATTTATAATTTTATTTTGTATATTTAAAAGTATTTCCATAATTAGTAGCTAGTCGCCGACATTTAACAGGTCGTTTGCGGCGTAAGCTTACCGCGGGAGTACGGTCGCCGTAACAGCCACTGAGGCATCCAGTAGTACCGCGGCGTTGGCGGGACCTTCCTCTGCGATGGGGCCTATTATCGCCTCCCTCCCCGACCTCCCCTGCTTCCCCAGCCGCCTGCTGCAAGTTTCCTAGTGATACTTCTGCTAAGGCTACAAAATCCTGATATGACGCTCACTCGTATATTCAGATTCTGCCTTTTTAATTTTACTCGTCTTTTCGTTACATACGAAAGTTAACTAAATAGATAATTAACTAAATAACAATTTCAAAGTAAGAATGGTATTTTAAATTGCAAGTAAATCCAAGTCCATCAAGAGAGCATCAAAGTGATAAGCTTTCTATATTCTAAGCATGCCATTCATTTTGCATAAGTTAAATATATTATATTAATTTTATAAATAAAGAAAATTAAAAAATCTTACATATATTAAAGCATTTGTTCAAAACTGTACTTCCAGTTAGCTAATATTATAAATTTATGACGAACCCTGTGTTGATTGATGTAAATTGCATAATAAATCATGCAAGACTATTTTTAATATCGGATACTGATGAAGGGTGTTTACTGTTACTGCGTATAACGGCAAGATATTGGCAAATTAAATCGGAGGTGGTTATTTGCTATGTTAATGTAATGATGTCGCTCTCATCTATTAATTCTAACAGATCATGCAAAACTCACTAAAAATTATTGCGGGATTGCGATCATCGAGTCCGATACTGATATATGTGTAAATCGTTGATACATTTATTCTTTAAATGAGCACTGACGCGTCACGCTTTTTTGGCTTAAAACACACTTTAGTCAGATCCGTCTTTCCGCATAAGCGCACAGTTTCGAAATTTTTGCTGTAGCAGGTTGCGATTGAAGAGAAATCAAGCATGTGAACTTAATTTATGCTTTAACTTTTAGACTTTATAAGAAATATAAATTGTACAAATGCAAAACTAATTTACAGAGACGCCACAAGTGTAGGTTTTAAATGCGAGTATACATAGATAGTATGTAATGAATGTAACGCTGACCCGAAGGAAAGATAAAATATGTTCAAAAAGAGTTACCTAAAATACAGTCCAAGGTCTAGGGACTACACGGTATTTAATTGGCTGAATATTTATTTGAATATAAATATGTGTAAATTACAGTTAGTGTGATTGGAAGCGAAGGACTGTATTTAAGGAGCTTTCTGAGAGTAGTAGACCGACTCACCGATTCGCGCGATGTTCGCATTCCCGCGAAGCGTGACCAAAACCACCCTGACGGGGCCCGTGGTGACATACTCACGTGGTGCGATTGTTCAGCGAGACTAGTGTCCTGAGTGCGATAAATCCCTATAGGGATTTCGCATGTCGTTGAACACAATTTCTGATACAAACGACCATATGTGCGAATCCACATATCCTCTTTAGTTATTTTCATCTGTCACAAGCCCAAGATAAAAGATTATTTATACTAATTTCATTGACAATTTTACATAATTATAATAAATAATATACGAAACAAATCGCCAATACTTATAGGTTTTGATAAGTATAATCGCTTTGCAAGATTATGAGATGAAATGAAAATGGTACAGTGAAATTATAATTATTCGCAAGCTTAATAACTAATATCTTTTGAACTTACAGATGTCAAAAATCCTGAGCCTGGAGCTTGATCAACACCGAGTAAAAGTCTCACAAATGTAATGACGTAATCTTTGACAAAGGCTTGATAGAGCAAAGTATCCAACATGGAAGCCGAAAACACTGATCCAGCCGCGAAAGGAAGCCGAAACATATAAGATATATGAGAGCCTCGCTCTTTTTCTCGCTGCAGAAATAAATGCTGTAGTAAATATAATTTTACGTAAATTATAATTTAACAGAAATTTAATAATAATATAATAGTAACAAAGAACCTTTTCCATCTTGGAAAGATGAAGCGCATACTTGTCATGCGCCCTGAATTGCATAAACCTCATATTTGACGACTGGGACAACTCCGTTATAGATTTAATTGACGGAAAGAATCTGTAATGGAATAAACAAATTTAAATATATTTTTGCACAGAAACTCATCATGTTATGAGCTTATTTCGCAATGCAAGCTTTTTAATAATCAATAATTTTTTTATTAAAATCGCAACCTTTTAGAAATGTTCGCAAGGCGTCACACGCGTTTTATGCATATTAAGAAGTACATTCTTGTTTTGTCTAACAGAAATATTTAAAGTAAAAAAGAAAATATTAATTTTACTTGAACATAGTCTGAACTGCTACAATGGTGTTACAGTCGGAGAGGCTGTCTTCTTCGGCGGAGTTGGACAATTCTTTATTCACAACTACCACATTCTCTGCTAGAGTTATACCAGCTCTCAGAAGATCATCTAAGCTGTAACGATATAATATTGTAGAGTTTTTGGTTTTGTATTGTATTCTCTCAGCATAATTGAATAAATAATTACCTATCAATAGATCCCATCATCCAGTACACTAAGGGAAAGTACGAAATAGAATCAAGGAAGGCTATGTCAGGTCGTCGTTCCAATAAAAGAATTATTGGATTCAGTGACGTCTTAGATCTGAAATGGGCTCGTAGAGGTATTATGAAATTATATATGCCATTTGAAGCATAATCTGCTGCAAGGATGATTGTCTTGTTTTGCCATTGATATTCTTTTGCATTTCGGTATGCACAATGTTCGCAAACTTGTGCCAATTGAAGACAACAAAGCGGTTTCTTCTCTTTTAACAAGTAGCAAAGAGTAGGACTCACACCGATGAAAGGTGATACAGGAGGAAACCCTTTTACAATCCTGTAATTCAGTGTAAATTAATTACTAATCATACTATTGTAAATAATATGTTATATAAAATAGATTGAGAGGCCAAAGCAAAGCTTATTATAAAGAAAAGTATAATAAAAATATTAATGAAAAAGAAGTGATTATTTCTATTAATAAAGTAGTGAAAATACAAAATGTGCCATTATATCTAACATTCACCATGAAGCATCTCTATCAAGAATCAAATGCAAAAGTATAACTGTTAACCAATATTGGGATTCCCAAACGTTAGCGAGTCAATTGAATTAATATATTTTTTTAAACAAAAAGTACACAAATCTTAACATTTGACAAGCATTATAAGGTACCCATTAAAATGTATCAAAAGATATTTTTAAAAAATCAATAGCCATTATTTATTATTATTGAACTTTTTATCTCTATGAAGTGATGGACAAGCATTTTAGTACTTGATATTTATAATATCTACGCAAATATAAAAATAACAATAAGCTCGGGAATGTAAGGATCAAAGTTTTTATATTTAATATTTCATGCTTACCTAGTAAAATCATTGCGCCAGGCAGATCGAGTTTCACTGCCAGCAAAAGAAGAGAGCGAACTCGTGGTGGCGTCATCACTGCGTCCGCCGCAGCAATAAGGACATACTCAGGACTCAGGGGTACGTACACAATGCACACATTCGTATCAACTAAACACTTACGAAGGGGTAACATTCTGTGCTAGCTTTGAGGATCGTGCTCTATATTATTTTTTCTAAGTCTTAAAGCTATTTAAAATATTAAATCTGATTTAAAAATATAGTTTGTCTTAAAATATCCTTAAAATATTTATTACAACCATCTATAAATAATGTTGGTTACTCATGTTACGTTATTATAGAATATTATTGGCTCATGCACTTAAGTTGATTAAAATGATTTATGACATTTAAATAAAATATTAATGATAATTTT
>JAXGGP010000028.1:7125594-7159439 GCA_035584415.1 Eueides aliphera
AAATATTTAAATTGAAAATATTAAACATTTCATTTCCTCGACTGGGGATCGAACCCAGAACCTGTCGGTTACAGGCATTAGGTTCCAGAGTTCCCTCTGCCTACCCTGCCTCGTGCGGGATACAGCGTGAAGCTAAAAAAAATTAAAATAACAGGAATTAAGAAAAAATATGACAATCTCTGAAAAACAAAATCACATAACATCTTAAAAGATTTTTAAAACAAAATAGGCAATTACATTATTATTGTGTTGCAAGAACGATTTATATTTAAATAGAAACATACGTCAGCATACTACATGTGTAGACATTATTAGATATTCTTGAGGAAACGCGAGAAAATCTTTTTACTCAATGTACGTAAAAGCTTCAAAGTGGTAGAGAAAATCTTGAAAAGCTTAAATTAGGTGGGCATGTAGCTATGAACATGGTTCTGAATTATATTAATGAAAAAAAATAATGCAATTTACTTTTTTTTGTTGGTCTTTTTTAGAAAAATAATAGGTATTTGTATGGTATATATGTACATATATTTATTTTATTTAAAATTACCATTTTATGCACGTATACACATTTATTTCCCTTATGAAAAGGTTGGCTGGTAGAGAATTTTTAGCACTAAGCCCGCCTTTTGTTCCTGTATATTTTATATTGTGTGCAATAAAGGATTTAAAATAAGATTTAGGTATCGTATTTCATATTAAACACTGAAGTTCATTTTCTTAAAAAAATCTTTTCAAAACAGTATTTTTTTTTATGTGGGTACTTGTTTGTTATAAATTTTAGTTACCTAGTAAATACTAGACATAGTAAGGTGACGCACAATATCATGAGCTGCTGCGATAGTGCCGATTGAGACTTTTGCATTGCGCGATGCAAATCATTCTGTAAGGATAAATGTAAAGATAAATATAAAAATATTTTATTATTTGTAACGACTTATACATTTATTTAAATACTTACAAACATGTTCTCAAGTGATCTCTTAGCAAGCCAGCAATTTAAAAATACAGGTATAAACAAATTGCGAAGAGGCGGGAATGGTATCTGGGAAAATATATAAAGTACATGTTAATAAAGTACATTTTAATAAAGTATTTATTAGATTAGTTATTTTATATAATCTAACAAGTTAATTTGCCCTTCATGAACAGAAAACAATACGTACTTGCATAATAACAATATGTACGTCGTGGTCCCCCTTAAGATTAAATTGTATTATTGCTTCTGCTCTCAAATATATATTATTACGTATCAACGAAAATACTTACAGTCAGTGCAAACGGAACAGTGTTAACCATTTCCAATATGAAATGAAACGATAGCACCTGTTGCCAAATGTTGCCCTTAAAACAAATTTAACTTATATAAAAGTAATTGAATTATTTAAGCTTCGGCACAAATTCATGTATAGAGAAATTTATCTCTAAATATTAAACTTTGGTCAATTTTGAAGGAAGTTTTGGTACATTGATTAATTATTAAGAACATTCGGGGTCGTCTAAAAGTAAGGATTAGTTCTAGTGCACTTAAAAATAAACATAAAATATAAAGAACAAAGAAAAAATAAACATTAAAAATATTTAAAAAATTAAAGCCTTGTTTAGATATCACAAGTTCAAAAATAAAATCCTGTCAACTATATGAGTATATTAGTATAGGATTCATTTTTCTATATACCATTTTGCCTCAATGTTCTTCTCACAAGGAAGATTTTTCGGGCAACAAATGTAATGATGATAGTAACTTTAATGAAAATCTTTCAGTTAAATAAGTCTTGCAACCCTTTTCATATTTTTATTTTTATAATTACAAATAATTTACAGATAATTTTATAAAAGGATGTAGTATATTAAACTATTAATATTTTTTTATTAAATTAAGAATTATTAAAAAAATATTACATGAATAGTATATTTACCTTGTATCCGAGGTAAACAAGCAAAATGGCTTCTGCTAAAGAAATCATTGCTAGAACCACTTGGACTCCCCAAAGGTACAGTGGTCTGTTTACCCATATTATGCCGTCCCAATTAATTATAGGATGTTCCTGGAATTCCTCCTCCGTAAGATTCGCTGAATACTCAAATTCAGTTTTATTTCCTGGTCTACACCCATAACTGAAATATTTAGTTTAAATAACAAAATGTATCTGTATATAACATGTCAGTAGTTTTTTATTGGTGCATATTTAAATCTATTTTGCAGTTTGGCATCATTTTTATAAAATACGAAAAAAATATGTTAAAGCGTAAACAACAAAATACTTTCACATTATAATCTAATCTTCATATAAAAGCGACTTTAATATTCAACCCGTAAATATATCAAACTCACGACCTCTTGCATGGCGATGATTTAGCATTATTTATAAAACATCATAAATGGTATATAATACTTTGGCATATATATTGTACCTTTTTATTTTCAAATTATAACCATGAGGGCTAAAACAAACACAACAAGACTGTTACTATAGCTTAAATAAATGCAACATTTCCGTTGCTAATTGAATCCATTAAATGGAAAGACTCATACTGTTGAACGGCAAACATATGATTTATTTAGTTAGCAAAGCTGTATGTTCTATTTCTCCTTAATTTCATAATGACTTTAGCCCTATTTTTACCTGTAATAATGTAATTGAGTTGCATTCGTGATAGGTTAATTGACTTTTATTATTGCAACATATGTATTTGTACTAAAGAACACATACACTCGTATAGACTTCATATTACAAAGATCGATTGACCCTTTTATGAACAAATACTCATGACCCACATATGTAAATGAAAAACTAAAACTTATGTAAGTAGCTCTAATACAAAGCTAATTTTTTTTTAATTTAACCGTACATACTTAATAAGAATTAACGTTTGATTTATAAAGTTATACTAGTATTAAGAGAAGTTTATTTTTTAAATAATAGATATTATTTTCAATAAATAATATTTTTGTCAACCCATAACTGTTTTAGATACGGCCAATGTGATAGTATGATATAAAAAAGGTAAATATATGTACTTACCAGCTTGCAGTTATGGGATGCCCATCAGTACAAACGCGTAAAATGTACAGAAAACATGCTAGTAGTTTGAAAAATAGATTTACTATCCTAATCCGTAAACCTAGAAACAAGCATATAAATTTGTTATGAAATAGCTCATAACACAGATCTAATTGTTTAATAATGCCTATTTTAAAGAAGAATTTTAAGATATAAGTATAAGTACTATTGAGTTGTATTCTTGATAAGTCAATAAACACCTTTTTCAAAACATGTCTGTTTCTTGATTATATTGCAACTACTGAATGAATTTGTATGTTTTTTAGGGTGTTTTAAGTCTGGGCAAAATCTAACCAATCTTTCACACCATAAGTAAAGTAAAACCATAATAGCTAAACTACAAGAAATTATTAAATGCGTCATTAAGATAAGTTGTTCAGAGTATTTAGTACTTTCCATTGACATGTATTATAACTAACATCTGAGATACAAGACATTGTATTATAACTAACATCTGAGATACAAGACATTGTATTATAACTAACATCTGAGATACAAGACAGAGAAAATCGAAAGAATTGTGGCAACCAATTCCGTCGATTGTCTCTGATGGACACTGTTTGACTGTCACTGCGAGAGTTGTGAGTTTTGTAAATTCAATCTTCCCTCAAGCAAGAAATTAAATTTTAATTTATGTTGCCGTAAGAGAAAATACACTCACAAAGCTTCTGACTTGAGAATTGTGTAGAATTTGCAACTTAAAACTTAGTGACTTAGAATTTGAGTAGACTACGTTTTCTGTCTAATCACTGCAAGTTTCAATTACAACTAGCGGTTAATGGAAACAACATGGCAAAAGTCTCTGAAACGAAGTTGTGGAAGTCTTCTAGCATTAAACACATTTTTACATTTTACTCTATCTCTGATATAAATATTATATAGAAACTATTATATTCAAAATAGTAATTTTATAGTTAATATCCTTAATAACACTATGTTCAATAAGAACTTAAAACAATGGCCCTTCCAGCAAGACTCGGCGCCTCGGAGCTTTACGACCTAAAGCTCGATCCACCCAATCTTGGTTATAAAGGGACGTTACGGACTTCATATAGACTGGCCGTTATTTAGTACTGATCTTGATCCACTATATACTGATTTAAGATTAGTTCTATAGAAAGAGAACGTGCGGGCTTCTTAATAACTAATTTCAACGTTTAGCGACTTATTGCAAATAAAAAAGAATTACAGCCAATAAGTTTTATATATTTATAATGATTTTATATTAATGTCTATACACTCTAATTGTAGTAAAAATAATAATAAATGTTACGTACAATAAAAATATATAATTACAATTATACGCTTATACTATGGTCGTGGAAGAGAAATAATTTGAAGAGCGTAAGCAAATTGCTGAGCACGTGTTCTTTGATCATTGAATGCGAAGAAATTTTAGGAAATTTACATAGATTTGAATTTGATTAAACCCAGTGAATTGTTATGGAATTCTCAAAATGAAATTTAAAAATGTATAATGTTTATCTTCAATATAATTATCGTAAAGGTACGAGTCGACTACGTCACTATACGTGCAACTCAGTGAATATATTGAGGTCTCTGTATAAGCGCGAGTGTTTTTAATTGCAATATTTATTATGACGTAAATTATCACGTGTCGTGTCGTTTCAACTACTGTGAAGACGTTGTGTCTAAGTATCTAGTGTAAGAGAATATGTTTAGAAACATGTTTCACATTGTCAATGTACCACAACCAATAAACACATTACAATATCACCACTTCACGTATGAAAAGCTCCGACACAATCCACTAGCAAATTGTCACTTGTGATGACACAAAAATCCTTAGGTATATATATTAATGTCTGAGAATTATTCAATATTTTATTCTATTTATTGTACATTGCAAGTAAAAACTAATAGACAGCAGTCAAAATAATAGTGTTTACTGATGGCTCCTCTGCGAAACAGTTTAATTTGGTAAGTGACTCGCTATCGTGTCTGCTTCATGAGATAATTACTATATTGTGAACGAAGAGTTGTGTATAAACTAATATTGGGATTACTATTTTATGCTACTTTCGTGATAAGTATTTATATAGCGTTTACAAACTTTATATTTAACTTCAATAAAAAACTTAGTACTAACGTAAATATAAAACTTTATTTTTCAAAATAGCAAACTTTCCCAATACTTGCAAAGTAATTATAATTATATTATTATAGGTGCTTACATATATATTATAGTCTCAGGTTTCAGTACATATATAATGTATTCACACATTGTAGTTTATTATTTTTTCCCCAAAAATAAAAATAATTATATAAGTTAGCTTACTTACTCGAACGTTGATTTTTTATAAAATATAGTTGCAGTCTTTCTTTGAATGTATTTTCGTTCACATAATATTCCACTCGTACTCTGAAACAAAGAAAGGAAATGTTTTAAAAATTCAATTCACTATACATCAGAACATTGTAACATTAATAAAATAAATGTCGTTGAGTAAAAGTGCTTATACATAAAGTTTATATACAATAATGTTCTACTTTATAGTATTTCAATTAGAAGAGAAAGAGTAATATAGTTGAAGCAGTGAAATTATTGAGAATATTACATACTTTAAGATACAAATTACTCGGGTCAAATAAAGTAGATCGAAACGAATTACATGTAGTCCGACACAGTAATTTTGAAATAACAATTTAATATAGACAAGCCCTCAATGATCCTTTCTTTTTATAAGGGCATAACGGTGACCTTTTTGTTATTTATTTATTTTTTTAAAGAAAGCAAATTCATTTTTTTAATTATAGAAATGACAGGATATATATTTATTCTTTGTTAATATATTTTTAATTTATTACTTACATCTAAATTACAATTCTATATAAACATTCAGTATTTTAAAATCATTTGGATATATAAATATGTACTATATATTAACATAACAACCAACCACTCAACAACGTGAATCACGAATAGACAGAAAGACTCCATTTTTTTTTTTGGGAATTCATGTTGTAATTGCCCAAAAGTGAAGTGCAAATTTACTAAGGAAATAAAATGAAATGCCAATACATTGCGTTTCATATATTCCATGATACACTTGATTTTCGTCAATCATCGATTGTATTTGGGGAAAAAGTATATATTTCACACTCAAAATTAAATGTTGTATTATGTTAATTTTGTACAGCACTTACAAACGAAGGTGTTAACTTTACTGCATCTATGTATGTATGCGAGTATATGTCTTACTTATTAATTATTATTGATCCAATAAATTAACCTACTTATACATCTGTATATAATATTAATAGAAATATTATACGTATAAGTAGGTTAGGTTAGTAGATCAATAATTCTAGTTAAATTAATTTCTAATATGGCTTTTCTATCTGTACACTAGGTCAATAATATTTTGCTAGGTTTTATCAAAACGTTATAAGAAATTATAGCATTTTAGAGGAAAAGGAATTTACAAGTAAATACTGGCGTTAGAAACTGACAAGCTTCCAAAATTAAAGATATTCATAAAATTTATTAAATTGTAACCTTCGTTTTATCGAAACAACTTAGGTCAACTACGGGTATCTCCCGTTCCTAGGTTATTTAAAAATTTATAAGATAAATGTTTGACAGTAGCAGGACTCGAATCAAAACTGCGCCTCTGTGTTGTCATTTTTATTCATTTTCGACTTTCATATTAGCCGTTCCTTAGTATGTGAATAAAAAATTATAATTTAAATAGTTATATCGTTTATATGTATATATAATTTATAAATATATAAACCTTGCATTACACGAAAACTAGTACTTTTCTCATGGGAAAGGAATAATTTAAAATGAGTATCAATATTAAAATTTGTACTTTTACAGTAAAATTATATTAATTATTTGTATTTCACAGAGGATTTGATTTTATTTTTGATAGTGTCAAGGGGTACGCTTCTAGCTTTCAAGCTTTTCATAAGGTTAAACCCATTCAAAGATTTCAACTGGCAAAGGCAAACAACACTAACACCGTTTGTCTGAATTCTTGACATGCATCAGCTAAAATTTTTTTTTTTATTTTGCGTCACATTAATATAACGCATCAAAATTTTTTTTATAAAGATTTCATTTTTTTATATTAATATATTTCGTCGTTTTTTTTTATATTACCATCTTCGTCAATTAATTCGATAATATATTAACTAAGTAGTAGCCCGATCAAGAAGACACTTACCACAATCCATATAAATCGATACAAATGCGAAATGTAGCTTGATGAGAAAGTATAGCGCTTTGACGGTTTCCAAGAAATGGAAGGAATGGCTTATATGTTATCGCAAAAAATATATTATTCATTACTTCATCAGCGTAATAATCGATGCCTTAAAATAGATAGCTAAAGTCTCTTTGAAAGCACAATTTATACGCTGACCTAATTTATACCTTGAATTAAATATATCTATATTGCCCATGTAAAGTTAGTTACTTTATAATAGTCATACCTACCAGGAATTTAATACATTCTTATAATTTGAAAATATAAGTAGCAAATTACCATTCATAAATTTATATAACGTATATTTATATATCGTCTGCTTGAATAACACTATTTTGTTTACTAATATCAATTACTTTCTTGTTCTAATAATATTATCACTTTTAAGATTATACCTATAACACATTGAAAAAGTAAAATTTTAGGTAAAAGAATAAAAATGTTGTAGCAATTTAGTCGAATTAAATATTTTTAAAAACCTTAAATTGACGTACTTTTTTAAATATTAAATGATTTCAACAAAACAAACATTAAATAAAAAAATCGCCAATACATAATAGTGGAAATTGCATTTAAATCTGGTTAGCCATTAGCGCACAGGAAAATAGGTGAACAAACAAACATTTCTTTTTTGGGCCCTAATACATTAATAAACGTCCCGTATAAGATTTTTTTTATACATATACCTTACATGACTGATTAGTTACAGATTTATTATAAATATAGATAAATATAAATAGTCATAATAATATTATTGATTATCGCCATCCGAATCCGTTAAAAATTGTTTATTTGTATATTTTAAATGAAACAATTTTAAACGGATTAATCTACTTTTTTCGTTTTTAAACATTTTTGCAAGCCAGATGTTTTCACACTTCACAGTTGTCCGTATGCCGCTATATTTATTTTTATTTTTTTTTTCACATATAGTTATGCTAAGTTCACAAAAAGAAGTCACATGTTATTGTAAAAACAATTTTATAGTAATTTTATTAATACCTAGAATTTTTGTCTATAACTAACATTAATGGGTTTTCCAACCGTTATAAGATGATATCTTTAAATAGATAGTTGTTGTGATCAAACAATACTCCCTAGAGTGTTACTTATGATCCGCCTGCACGAATTTCGTACATATAAAGTTCCCTGCTGCTAAGTGTTCTAGTAGTGGTTTATGTATGAGAATAATAAAACGAGCAGTGTTCCGATCATTATACTCAACTATATATGGTAAAACAAATTCTTCTTATTTAAACTTACTTATATAAACGCTTATAGAAAGTCACAGTTTACAAATTAAGGTATTAATAATTATTATTTGTAATTAAATTGAAAATAACATACCGTTTAGACATATTAAAATAAAATATATGCATATTATGATTTTTCTTTCTATACAGTGTTGCTAGTGTTATTTAACACTATTTTTATGTTATTTATTTATAATTACATATAATTGATGAAACTATTTACTTATATTTTACACACACACACACTCACACACACACAAAATAAAATATAATTATCTATTTTGTATATTTAAAATGTATACAATAAAGTATTTTCTTAAAGTATTGAAATAAAATATAAAATAACATTAAATAGAATGTTTAAGGAGTTAAATGTCTTTTTTTATCCTTTATACAAACTTATATTAGTCTAATTTTGACAATAAGAAATCAGATGGTTAAATATTAATTATTAACACAGTATATACTTACTTAGGAGTTAGTAGCCCATAGAGATGTATATATGAATATTGTCAATAAAGTATTTATTATTTTATTTTTTTAAGTCTAAGAACTAAAACATTCGTTCTAGCTATTAATGATACCTTTGCATAGGCAATGAAGATGTAACTAATTCTATGTGTAAATTAGGTCAGCGAAGAGATTTATTTTGAAGAGATGTTATTTGTCTATTTTTATATGCAATAGCAACCATATTAAATAGATAAATTCAATCACGTTAATTACATAAAGTTATTATATAATATTTTTTGTGATAAAATATACCTTTTTTTGCGTCATCGTATAAAATTTATGGGCGTAGCAAGATTTGAACCCTCGACTCTTGTCAGGCGTCCAAGAACTTAAATCATTAAGTTATACTTTCTTATTGAGGTACGTTGTCACTTTTATAAGCTTGTTTCCACTCATTTATATTTTTAGCACCTCGGTAGAGAGATGTTTATAATTATTTTTTCTTAAGATTATTATTTTAGTAGGTTTCTATTTATTTTAAAATAAAATTCTAGTGTTTTGAAATTTAATATATCCAAAACATTTGAAAAAGACATAATAATAAGCCAATTGATAGTCACGTTCGCTGTAAATTTTGCATAGATATTTTCAATAGATACCGAGAAAGAATTTTTTTACGATTATAATGTCTCCCTTAAAATGTTTAAATCTTACCTGAGACTTCAAGTTGTAAAAATTAGTAAAAATTTAGGTGGGCCACAGGTCGTGGAATTTAGCATGTCACGGGGCTCAGTGCTTGATTTGTTATTATTTCTCATTTATGTAAATTCATGTTACGGAAATAAGGCTCAGTGGACACATAATTCCGGAATTGTGCCGATGATACCTGTTTGCTCTACTTTGGAGTAAACTGACTTAATACAACAAGCACAAATAAGCTACATGATTTTCTGTTAAAAGACTAAAAAATATCGCTTCTGTAACTATAAACAATAATAGAACAAAAACTATTTAAGTTTGCACCTGGATGACAAACGTAAAGGCGTGCACATATGTGTCAGTGGCCAGTAGACCAGTAGACTCTAACCTGTAGTAGGACAGTAGGCTCTAAACCTTTTTAAGAATCGAAGAATGATAACCCATAGTCAAATCTCAATTAGTGTATCTTGTAGAAATATGGATATGTGGCGTGGAAATAAACCTTGGCTCTGCTCCTGGCTGCACAAAAAAAAATAGTTAGTCTTATTTCTTTACGATTTCTTTACAAATACTATAGTGCTCTTTAAAGAAACTAAGCCATTCAACTTATAACAGTTACATATATACGTATTTAATATCTAACTTTACAAAGAAAGTTACGAGTGCTAAACTACAATTGAGACTTAAATTTATAATTAAACAATATAGCTTTCGATGAAAAATAAAAACAAGTTAGTCAAGAACGAGTTGCTAAAGAATTGAAACTGTATGAGGGGGTACAATTATTTAATAACTTTCCGAATAGTGTAAAGTCGTAAACAAAACTAAAAAAAAAAGAAAAAAAATATAATTACTTGTGTCACAAGCTAAAAGTCCCACAAAGGACTATTTATTTTAGATAACTTTAAATATATTTTATGTAGTATTGTATTTTTCATTGTATTTTTTGAGCAATCAAGTTTACTTTGTTTCAGCTAAACTTAAATAATAAAGAAGTATCATCTGCGAGCAGTACTATGTCACATTAGTTTTTCGTATAAAATAGCAAATGGCTTATAAATAAAATTTCTAACTTTTAACAAGAAAGCCTTCCTGATGCCATTGACTCATACTGAATAATTCATATAGTTTGTTCCTACTTCGTATATACAAATAGCAGCTCAGTCGGTAATAGTTAAATTAAAATTTGTATAAATGGGTTTTATTTTAAAAATATCGTCGAACTCTGTTGAGAGCAAATCAATAACTTTGCAATGTAACTGATTCGAATTGAATGCCGTTATTTCTAGTTTAATGTTTTTGTGTTATTCTACTTTTTTTTTATTTTTTTTATTTTTTCTATTGAAAAGATGAATTTTAGTGACAAAATGAACGATATAACGAAAATGGAGATATTACTGAAGATGAAGTAGATAATATGTTGTATTTTCTAAAATTGAAACGAAATTTATAAACGAATTAATGGACAATAATGGTAATCATTGTTGATTGTGATCTAAGAAGACAATGAAAACCTTTCCTGAAAATGGGAAACTATTTGCTTCTTGATTATTAGATAATAATGACAATATATATATTTTTACGTGAAATTTGAACCGGCTGAAACTGAAAATGAGTATAATGAGAAACAAACACAGCTCATAACAATAGCCTCTCCAAATTATGATGATTACTTTGACGCCACATGGCTGTTCCATGGATATTTTTTTTAAAGGAGCAAGATATAGAATTCGAATTAAAAATGTATTCAACTATTTTATAATATTATTATCATAACCGTAACCAATTATTTGGAACTGTATGAAGTAATATCTCAAATCCTACTTTAGGGTACTTATTTTAGATTCAACCTTTTAAAGTGGCTGTGCTAGAAAGCTATGCTAAAAAGGAAGACCTTTAAACAAACAGTAAAGAAAAGGATATCGGAGCAATAAAGATAAAAACACTGAGTATGGACTCAAACAGATCTCGCGAAAATATAGGAAATGTTGAAAAATGTTGTAGCAAATAACATAGATACATCTACATAAATTTGACAGCATACATTCTATTAATTTTTTTAATTTATACACATTTTTTTAACATTTGGATTTTTTCAATTCAAAACATAAAAGTCTTGCATTTAAGAAATAAACCTGATTCTACTCGTAGTAGCTAGTCGCTGCCAACATCGATGCTGTACATAATACCAATTAATTATGTATGGCACCGATTTTGGTAAGTTCATTATTGAAATTTGGAAATTGTAGTGTGGTCCAACTGTTAATAAATTATTTTCTTCAAACACTTTCTAAATAGCTCGTTTTGGCAAAATAAAATCTGTTTTAATACCCGATGATTAACAAATATAATACCATAGGACATAATACTATAAAACCAGGTAAAGTAAAAAAGATGAGTCGTTTCAGTAAAACTTTGATTCAATAGTGATATCAAGAAATACCGTAGAATCAACAGGATCGACGGCTTCAATATTTAAAAGTACATCGGCTTTAGTTGTTGTAATAGGTATGGTTTCTTTTCATTGTAAAAATCATTGACGTATTTTCAAAGCAACACTACCTCATGGCTCCTTCTAACTAGGTATGGTTTTATATATTATTTATATATATTAAACAGAGAAAAGGACCAAGTGTTTACCCTGTAAATAACCCCTATAGATTCAATATAGATTGATATGTATTAGCTATAATACTACAGTTTCATGTAAGTCCCTCCCTTAATCAAATGTGAGCTTTATATATGCTTAAGTATCTAATACATGGGTAAGAGCACTAAGGCGCGCTTATTTTTATCACAGTCGCTTAATCCAATCTTGCTTCAGAGTTTTAATGCGGTCAATTCACTCAGATAGTATCAATAAAGTATCATGTATTACACCATGCATTGTTTATTATTATGTATTGAGAATAAAAATATATAATTTTCAGATTAAAAATATATATTAGCTTAAATACTTTTAGGCCAAGCTTGAACACTTTTTAAGATGAAATAAGAAACGTTTAATGTTCAAATGTAAGTATTTGTTATCTTGCCGCTCCATTTCAATACGGATATTATATTAATATTTCCAAATCTTATTCTTCGGGAAATGTGATTGCGATTGGAAAAATAAATTTCAGTGATCATACAATTAATAAACATTTATATTAAGTTATCCTATAAAGATCTAAAGGATTTTCTTGAATATATATATATTAAGAATAACTATGTATATTGGTGGCTAGCCAATTGCGTTATTCGGCGTCATTAGGTCACATTACATGACGAAAACATTTATAAGAATGAAGAAAATAAATGTTGAAAAAATGCACATTTCTCGCATGCGCTGAGTAAGCCGTTCAAGCTAGCATAAATCTTGTATGACAGAGTTATTCACTTTTAAAAGTTCTAAAAAAAGACCTGCATAGCGCCAGCCCATGCAAGAGCAAAACATTATATTGTTCCTTATATATTTAAATGAGTAAGATACGTAATGCGTTTTATATAAATTAAAAATTCTTTTTGAATGTAAAAAAAAAATGTTTTCGAACATATCGCTATTATAAAACATAAGAACAGAGTGATCGTCGCGTCGAGCGTAGTACGCGGTGCGACTCGCTTGCCTCAGAGCCTAACTTAAGCTCATTTATCTTAGAACCTACTGGTTTGGATTGACATGAATATTTTATAGTATGGGCGAAGCTTCAAGCAAAAGCTAGTTCTTGTTAAAAGCTTGGAAGTTTGTCGTCACACAGAGGCACAAGCGTGTGACTATCGTAAAAATAAAAAACGCAATCCCTATTCAAAGAAATGAAATATTTAAATTTTTAAATATTATGTTTTTATTTAACCGCTCTGGTAACAAAGCAAAGCGCTGCGGCGAATTCCGCCAATCAACACCCAGGGCCTTGAGAGGGGTGTCTTAATACTAGGTTCCCAAGTTCCTTAGGGCTACAATGTGTTGGTTACAGCGTGAAGCTAGAAAAAAGATGTAAAGTCCTATAAAAAATAATTTAAACTTTAATTTTATTGTTGTATCTGTGGAATGTTAAAAATATTGGTAATAGCTTATTATTTATCATAAAAGTTCAAGTTTTAATACAAACGTACTCTGTACTTTAATAAAAAAAAAATAATTCTCTACGTTTAATATTTTAACAAAAAGTTTATGTAGGGTAATTAATATAAAATCAATAACAAAAGACGATTTAATTGATATATTATATTTATAGCTTCACGCTGTATCCCGCAAGAGGCAGGGTAGGCAGAGGGAACCCGGGAACCTAGTGTAATGACACTCATTTGAGGCATTACTTGTTGAGAGCGAAGAAACATTAAATATTTAAATGCAAAATATTAAATATTTCATTTCCTCGACTGAGGATCGAACCCAGAAAATGTCTGTTACAGTCCCACGTTTGTGCCGCTGCGCCACGACAGGCCTCAAGGGTCCAGGCAGGATTTAATTGATATCTTTTTACTATGTAGCTATTATGTCTGTAAACCACACTTTACTATATTTTATTTAAACACTTTACTATATTTCATTTTGAAGACAATGGAGAACGGACACTCCGTTCTCCGTTTTCTTTTCTTTACAGTTATGCCCTCTCTGTCTCTATACCACTTGTTGCAAGTTTCAATTACAACAGGTAGTATATAGGAGAAGATTAAGTCGTAGATGTTAGAAGTGAAAACGATATAGCGGTCTGTACTTATATATTATTTTTATACACATTATGGTTATAGTAAGTATGTGAGTATATTTACCTAAAATTGGATCAACTATTAGAACCTTTTTTTAATTAATGTTAATTAAATTTCTTTTTATTTTTGTTTAATAGTTTATTCACAAGAATCGAGAGAACTTTAATTGGACATCGAAACGATATAGACTTTTAGGAAAGTCAAATAAAACTCAATATTGACTGATGTGTAATTTATACAACAAGGAATTGAGGGTAAGTAAGAAGTTATTGTTTTCGGTTCTATTTGTATTCATTAATGCGTTATACAAACGTTTAAAATCTATGTACAAAATGTTCAAAATACGACAAGTCATCGAAATTCAAAAAGTTAACGATTTAATTTAACTAGCTATGTTCATGTTAATTCATAATATTGTAAATATCTTTATATTTTAGTTTGTAAATATTGTATAAAAAAATTATTTATTAAACAAATACTGAGCTTCACAGCAGGGTAGGCAGAGAAAAAGTAGTGTTAAGACACTCCGTTCTCCACTCTCCGCCGAATTTGAGGCAATGCGTTTTGAGTGGCGCAGCTCAACGCCGCGTTTTTGCCGTATTAGCGGAGCGAAGAAATGTAAACATTAGATATTAAAATAATACTAAGGTATATAAAAAAATCCAGAAGATCTTACAGATAAAAGAGTAAAGGTTTAAACTACAACGTACGTTACGGTAAGCTATTTCGTCTCTACTAAATTTTGATTCATTAATCAATCAACATATTTTAACTTTTTTTATTGCATTTTATTTTTTAAGGTTGTTAATATAAAACCTTTTAATATAAATGAACATGTTGAACAAATATTTTATTTTTTTAGTTTTCAAGGGTGTCGTAGTGCTATACAAGTATAAGCGTCGCGTGTGCCGACATCGCACCCATGGGCATTGTTATTAATTATTACGATTAAATACAAAGTTAATTTTCTATAGTGTTAATCATGGTACCGGTGTAAAGCCAAAAAAATATAGCATTTTAAAGATAGACTTCCTTTAGGAAACGACGTAATATTTATTAAACTTTACCTTTTGAACTTTTACTATTTCTAAATAGATTTTTGCTTAGACTTATGAAAAAAATATAATATATTACACATTTGGTGTGTCATTTAGCATGAGTTCATTGCATCTTAAATAAAATAAAAAAATATCACGGTAGATAATCGCTCACTTGCCGATATATTTTTGTTTGATAAGAAATCTGCTTTGACGTGATATTTTATACCAAACGTTTTTATTTCATTGGTAATAACTTATTGAATCATTTGAAAACTTTTATATTAAATAATTTGGTTACTTAAAGCCTTATATGGCAAATATAAAAAAATAAAAGTTTAAAATAAATTTTGTATGTAAACATTGAGGTCCTTGCAAAATCTTGTTCAGAAAATAGCTTTGAATATTTTGAGTTACGAGCATATAATTAATTTTGCATAGCGTTCATTTAACAACGGTGGAATGTTGTATGAACGCTAACTACATCACGTCCGTCTATCAATCATAATTGATGTTGCCACTGACTCTAGGAGCCTATGATATTTGTTTTATATATTTTCTAATGACTATTTAATTCTACATTTTAATAGACAGTAGTAAAAAACTAAAAATCTCTAGCGTCAATTGTTCTTCATCTAGCTAAACAATGGCAAAGGTATCATAAAATCTATACTTATAATAAATCTGTGACTGATCATAGTTTGTATATGAAAGATATATGAAAAAAAAAATTATATCCTATATAAGAAGGGCATGTATTTCAAGACCATTTGTTTACAAAGAAATGTTAGTATTATTCCTAATAGGCATATTACTTAAATATACATTTATATTTAGTAAAAGAAATATAATATTATACATATTGTGCAACATAACCCAGCATGAAACTGAAATACATGAAAATTTGGTATTAATTGTATTTTTATATAAAAATATAATATTTCCAAAATCATCAAAGTATCAAACTGGTTAAAGGTTTTAATGAATGATGAAATGGAATACGAAAGTTTTACCGTGTGAAAAATTACCTTGGTATTCTGTCGTAGCTGTCCCATCCTGTCAAGCAATTGTAAGAACTGTATCTGCTTACCCCCGCCATATCTAAATTATTACAACTAAAATGTCACTGCGTCCATAGTACTTTATATTTTTTATGTTTTATTTAAAAGTTTATAAGTGAGCAAGCACAACTTGTACAAGCGCTGTTTAAGTTGCAAATAATTAATTTAGCAGTCCATGATTGTAAAGCTTATTTACTATTTTCATTCCAGAAGAGAGTAAATTTGCACGGGCTTGATTTCCTGCTTGTACTAAGTTCCTCGTCCTAATATAAGCTGTGAGTAAATGAAAGTGTTTATTAATGAAATGTCACATTGACAGTTTAACTGCACTGCTATATTACATAGGTTGGGCCTATAGCCCTAATAATATCTACTATCCTTACACACCACAATTTGTTTTGTTCATTTCTATAATCTTAATTTTATTCTGAACACAAGTAGAAATAATTTTAAGGGTTATTATTTGGCTGAGTTATATACATGGCCTCACCTACTTCAGTAATTAACTAGTTCAGGTCAAATATAATTATACCTTACGAATTACAGTTTATTTTAAATAATCATGGTTAATTATTAAAATTATGTTATAGTTATGGTTAATGACTGGTATTAATGTTTATTGTTTGTACTAATGTTTACTTTTAATATTAGTTTATTTTTTTATAAATAAGCAATTACTTATATGTGATAAGAACAATATTCTTAGATATCAAACCCAAGCATTTGTTTGGACAAGTCGCAAGAAAAGCTGACGTTTCAGGAGTTAGCGAAATTTGTGATTGAATGCACTAGATGATTCATATACAGTACAGTACAATAATAAGGAATAGCAAATTGATATCAACAATTGTGAGTCAAAGCTAACGAGCGCGACGCAAGCAGGCAGGCAGGCACCGCCACGCCGGACTGTGTTCGACTGAGTGGCCCGTCGCCTCTCCTACCGCACCCGGCACCTTACCGCCAGTCGCTACAATGCTACAACATTGCCGACGTATTCAAGCTACGAAGAATTCCGCGTCACTTCATCATAGTACGAGTCGTTATTAAGTCGAGTGGCTTCTTTTAATAATTCCAGTTACCCGTGTTACTAATTACAAATATTTGTATTTGGTTTAAGTTAAATATACATTTTATCTTATTGTTTAAAAATTTGACGATTATATTTCATTTTAGTTTACTTTGTTTATAGAGTTAAAGTATCTTGTGGCATCTCTCGGTGTAACATATACAATAATCATTAATCGGGTTTTAACCTTTTGCTATTATGTTTTTAATCATCTCATTTTGTCTGCGAAATTTTCGATTTACCAACCACGAAATAAACAGCTATTCTCACGTACCATCTTTGTTCTGCTACATATAATATATATTGATCTAGCTAAAAAAATTAATTTTAGTCAATGAATACAAATTAAATATATATTAAAATGTATACTAGAACAAATATACTATTTGAGGAATTCGTGGCGCGCGCCCGGAAACTTGGCGGTTATGGGATCATTTCCAATCGAGGAAAGGAATATTTAATATATAATTTTAATTTTTTCGTTTTAATCAGAGAGCCATAACTTTAGACTCCCAGGTTCCCACTGCGTGAAGCTAAATAAAACGTATTAAATAACTTTTTAGTGTTTTGTTTTATCTCAAAAGATAAAAATGGAACCCTGACAGGGTAGGAAGCTCACGGAAAGATGTCGAGCTCAAATTAATGTCAAATATTCAAGCTCTTGGAGCCTAGAAAAAAATCTATCTTCTAAGTCTCTTCAATCGAAAAATACAAGTATGCAAGTACTTTTTGCTGCATGTTATAATAAATTTGAAATATAGTAGGATACTTGTCGTTGACTTACATTTTCGGCATATTTCTAGCAAAGTCCAGAGGCTAATTTAAACATTACCAAATTACGTACATCTTTTAGTATGAGTTAGTTTAGAATAGATAATCTCAGTGATTACATTTTATATCTTTCAATTTTATAAGACTATTAGATAATTTTTCAATAATGTTGGTGAATTAATTTTATTGGTTGAGTTACTCCTTAATATCGGGAAGGCCGGATTTTCAGGTCAGTAAATTTATATTGGCGTGTTAGTGATGAGGTCTCCGATTCTGTATGATGTCCCAGTGCGGGCTGATTCTTTCGCAAGATCGATTTGGGGGTACAATTAATTGTTCTGGACGGCGGAAATTCTCTCGATTATCCGAATTGGAAACTTGGGCCAAATTATTTTCTAGACTACGCGCATTCCGCGTAAATAAGGCGACCTCGGAATTGTACTTAATCTGGTGATTTCAGCGTGGTAAATGCATTCCACATCATCGTGGTGATCTTCGTCGAGGCTGCAGGTGTTGAAGGAAAATAACCTTGAAGGCGACGGTGGCCCTCGATAGGTATACCTTTCAACGTTGACGTCTCATATAACTGGAGAGCGACGTCTTATATAGGTGGAGATTGTCCACTGACATTTAGGTGGAATCGAATACGTCAATGGGTAACACAGTACTGCTCGTTCGTTAGATACTGATTTCCTTTTCAAGGGTGCGTATTCGCAATGTGCAATTACATTTTCTAGCGTTAAAAACAGTGTTCATAATATATTTATATCAAAGTAGTATATGTACACTTTAAAAGGTAATTAGTAAATGAGAATGTAGTAAAGTAGTAAAAACTTTTAACGCACGTATTCTTGTTTTTCTTTACTATATCTTTCTTTGGCCCTGCAAAAATCTGAACTAGCTGTAAAGATAAAATCTTAAACTGTCTTTTAAGTATATAAATAGAATAGCTTTGATTGTGTAAATTTTTAAGATTTATATATGATACAAATTTTAACTAAGCAAAATTAAATTCTCTAAAGGAGTGGAAAACCTCTCTATCTATATAATATTAATAATGAAAATCGCAATAAGGAAATTTGATCGTTTGCCTCGTGTTTACTCCATAATTGATTAGAACCGCACTGATGCACGCACGTGATTACACGATTATGGTTTTTCTTAACTTAGCTAAAAAGAATATAATTTTAATTCGATAGATATTGAGATTGAAAAACGTTAACAGCAAAAACCAAATTAATGTAGATATAATAGTACGTGTAATAACTTAAAATGAGAGTTGCGTGTAAAACCTATATCAGTTTTTATATAAAGCAGATTATTATCTACAACACGTTATATAAAAAAATACTATATATATCACATTGATGAATCAAAATATAATTATAAAGTAAAGACGTGTATTTAATTGTATACTGTATTTATTACAAAAATCAATTGCATGTTTTCAATCCATTTATTATTTCATTAGAATTCCTACCGTTGAGTAAGTACTAGCGCACTTCATATGACTGTAAATTTCCAAAATGTCTTTGTAAATTGTAATTTCAATACAGACTTTCCACGAGGTTTACAAAAAGTTGCAACTACATCGGTCTTTATACTCAAATTAATTGAGGAAATACCTAATAAGACATAATAGTTCAGATAAACTGCAGAACTAATTTTGCATAATGAAATATGATTATACTGCAATACGTAAACGTATATTAACACACAATTTATTAATTTATTCCTTATTTTTTTAAATAAAATCGATTACGAGAACAATGGAGTAGTTATTCATACGAATATTTAAAATAAATTGTCAAAACTAACTGTAAAATCACACTATTGTGCATACGCACAATAGTGTGATTTTAGCTTACACCAACGTACTCCATAAAAGTGAAGTAGTAATGGCAGTAGTGGTAGTTATCAAAATTATGTTCACATATATATTGTAGTTTGTATGAACGAGGTCAACAATTGTTTTTAACTTAAACATAATACAAAATGGTCACTACATTACGAAAGTTTCTCATTTTCTAGATTTCTACTATACGTTTCTATTATTATAGTAAATATATTTTATAAATAGCATTCTCTCTTGCCAAAACGATAATTCTAAGGAGTTTACGATATAATAAAGAGAAACAGTGCCGTATATGAGACACAGATTACGGAGTTTTCAATATTTAACTATTGCCTAAACAGGTAATTTAAAATAATATAACTATATTTGTTGTGGTTATTTGAAATAGTGCCCAAGTTAGCTAAAATACCCCAATAAAAATATGAACTAATGACTAAATTAAAATTTTCTGTGGTGCTGTTCGCAAATTACGGCAAATAAATCATAAACTTCTATA
This sequence comes from Eueides aliphera, assembly GCA_035584415.1. Lineage (NCBI taxonomy): Eukaryota > Metazoa > Arthropoda > Insecta > Lepidoptera > Nymphalidae > Eueides > Eueides aliphera. The sequence goes on from JAXGGP010000028.1 coordinate 7,146,275, forward strand.
TTGGTAAATAATAAAATCGTAACGGGTCCTTAAAAGTATATGGAAGATATGTTAGTGAAAATGATAAAATCAAAAACAATTATTTTAATTTCTTATCTGGTTTTCTAGGTTTCTTCACGCTAATCTTAGAACCGGAATAATTGCAGTTTCACTTTACTAAGGTTCCGTTTTCCATTTAGTGGCATTCTATTTCAATTGGCGTTTCCTATAAATAATTGTCTTATTGACTGGACTTAAAACTAGAATTTAGGACTGTTATAAGAAAACAAAAGTAAGGTAGATTATTAATTTACAAATCTTAGGCCTTAGCGTTTCGAGTAACTGCCAATGTCGCAATGTTCTGGAAAGCCAGGCCAAGTTTGCTTGTAAGAAACTGGGCTTAATCGCCAGAGCGAGACAGTAATTCAGGCTAAAACACCACCTGTGTAAGGCCCAGGTTCAGCCTTATATGGAGTACTGTTTTCACCTCTGGGCATGTTCACCCTAGTTTTGTGGGCGGCAGTATTCACTTACCTGTTCACTTGTTAGCCTTGTCTTTTCCATAATAAAATAATAAGAAAAACAATGTTTGCATAAAGGATCTGTTTTCTCATATATTTTTTTCCTGTAAAATGAGCGGATAGTAACTTTACATTTACATAAATTATAAATGTACTTGTATTAATTTTGTTATATAAGACCTTTTCTTACAGGGTAAAAGAAAAATCTTTTAGAAAAAGGATAACGTATAACAGGTAGATGGTAAACATTATATGTGTGGCGTTTAGTTATAGTTGAAGTAATATTGTATGCAATACACATAACTATCTGACGCTAAGAACATTGTAATCTTTATTAAATAAAATTGGCCTAAAAGAAACAACTTTCAAGATGGTTTTATATGCAATTTCCAGAGGGAGCATCCCTTAGATGTCCCTTCCCAACAAGATATTTAATAAGACACTATAGATTGACTGAATGCAAAATAGACAGCACACGCTCTTTTGTCTTCTTGCCTTTTCCTAAAAATAGACTAAAACTAAGACCTGTGCTCCACACAGTGCTCCAGAAATTCTGCCTGTTTCATTAGTAGAGTTCATGACTAGGAAACTACCCACCCACAGTAGTATTTCCAGGTCGATACGACATGGATACCTTCAAAAAGCGCATCTACCTCCACCTCAAAGGCCGGCAACGTACCTGTAACATCCCTGGTGTAACACGGGGCCATGGGCAACGGTGATCGCTTACCATCAGGCGACCCCTACGCTCCTTGTCTTTTCCATAAAAAAAATCATCATAGCTTCGTCTATTATTAAGCGATTACACTTGTCTGATTCCCCTATCACTCCAATTAACAGCATCATCATAGTGCGGTTTTCGCTTTTACCTGATTTCCTATAAGTATCGAAAGCATCTGTTGTACTTGTGATGGAGGGAGACACTGTTGGTCTCCGTGGATATCAAAAGGTTTACAATCCATGTTATTTCTCCACTTCTAGAAATCCTTTATACCACTTCATCTTAAACTGTTTCAGTACACCGGATGAAATGAATTATATAAAAAATTCCATGCATACAGATAAAGATCTGTACATGGTGCCTACGGCCACTTTTTATCATCGCACCGCGCGCCATCGACAGGGAGTTCACGCTCACAGGTTGGAGCCACCATGGTCCCGCACAGTGCGGTTGGTTGTGGTTTCAGAGGAATTTCCTCCCACGGACCATCCGATCGTAGAATGCACTTCCTGCCGAGGATTTTCCTGTGAGCTACAATATGGGGTCCTTCAAGAGGGGAATAAATAGGTTCCTAAAGGGTCGACAAGGCGCATGTGATGCCCTTGGTGTTGCAAATGTCCATAGGCCACGGTAACCACTTACCATCAGGTGGGCCGTGTGCTCTTCGCCACCATGGTGGTATAAAAATATATATATATCCTACATCACTCCCGTGTATGTTGTGTGTTGGTCTATGGGTTCATTGGCAGGCACGTATGTTTAAGGTATCCTGATTTTATGATACCCTTTTCAATTAACTCCAAAAAGCTAGAAGCAACGCTATATTATCGAGTAGTTGCATCAAAAAGTATAGCCTAGTCCTAAGGCTTTACTTGCTTAGTTGCTTTCAGAATGGTAAGAAATTCGAGTAGGGTATAGTTATGGTTTATGTGTTCCCCAAATGGTTCAGGTCTGGTGCCTTGTGATAGTTTCCTCTGTTTCGAAAGCTATTCCGGTCACATGCGATACTATAAGCCTTTCTGGTATGTGCAACACATTATATAAAGTAAAGCTTAACGTAAATAAGATGTACTAATAATCGGATATTCAAAAACAAGACAGTCGTAATACATTATAAAATTACACACATTACATATCGAACAACATTAGACAACATCATATGAAACCTGCCAGTTTATAAAAAATAAATATAAAAAAAGAGTAAAATGGAAAAAGAAAATAGGACAATTAAATATAAAGGCAAAATAATAAATGAAACTATTTTTTCGTGGAACCTTAAAAAAAGCTTGGAGAAATTTGTTTTTAAGGTAACACATAAGTTATTATTACACTTATTATTTTCTTACTTTCCGTGAAACGTTGAATACGTTTCAAATCATATTTTTTTTTATTTTGTCAAGAATTAATTAATTAATATATGAAATTCATTTTGAAATTGTTTAGTTAGATAACAATTCCTTAAGTCAGTTTCACAACTATAAACTATGTTTCATATTTCATGACGCGAATCTTTTACATATATAACAAGGAATTTGATGGTGACTCTCGACTTCCTATCGCAATCTGATGCAATCATTAGTATGTTCGATTGTTTTTATGATGATTGAGTTTTTTACTAATAATTAAAAAAGAAAATCCATGTTTAAATTAAGTGTTATTTGAGTTGAGTGGAGCTGAGAGAACCAGATCTTTTTTAACATGACAATATATTTTTAATTATTTCTCTTTTAAAAATTGTGAAGGTACAATAATTAACTTGGAAAAGGTGTGGAAAATATGGCTGAAGAGAAACGTGGTCTCTCGAGGACTAAAAATTAATGCTATATTTTTTTAACATCAATTACTTCTTTCGAATTGATCTATTAAACTATCCAAATATTGACAATTACTTTCCTAAGTTAAAAATATTAGTTTGATTCTTAAAACTAATTTATTGAAAATCGATTCTCTCTTTTGTAATACAACATTCTCTTAAATTTAGAATTGAATAAGGTTTACAAGTACAAGAACTAGGTTATCTGAATAAACGTATGTTTACTATTTATGTTTTATGGTCATAAACCCCAACTATTATCCATTCCTTTTGCACCAACACAGATTTTTGGTATACTTACTTTAATAAAGTAATAATATTATTCAATTTCTTAGAATTTATTGCTATTAATTTCTAATAAAATACTTACTAAATCGAAGCATATAATTTTATAAAATATATTTATAAACACATAATTGTCACATGTGCCGACCTTGAAGTTGTGGGAACAAACATATTTCGCACAACTGTTCGTCCACTAGCAAACATTCATTGCGACAACAATAATTTTTTACTACTTGTGGGACTAACACAACTCCTGATATACCACATTCATACTCTGCTAGAAGATGCTATTACATACAACTATTAAAATGCTTTTTGCTTTTTTATGCTTGATACGTACGTACGTAGCTCGAAATTCATATTATAGAATAGTACAATTAAAATGTCTTGTTTTATTCATAGAACTAAAAAAGCACCAAATGCTCAGATTTCTAAATATTTATAATAACATCACTATTACATTTGCTATCATATTTGCTTATAATTAATATTTACCTGGTTAAGGATTTTGGAATTAATGTGATTTTACAACAAAATATTGTCGGAACAAAATACACGCAATATTACAATGACTGTACTCGATGACCAAACGAGAGCGTTGATCGAACTGGTAATTATCACATGCAGGCGCTTCACAACTGTATATAACGCCAAAAAGTTTTATTTATTTCGAAATTAAAAAATATTGTAAGCTATTTTATAGTTTACCTACACTGTACATACGTTATTATTAATTAATTTCACCGTGTATTTTACTCTTCGCTGCGAAGCGACTTGTTTAAGTATTCATAGTAATGTTAGAAACGGTAATAATATAGATCGAATACACATTCATTGTATCTTTCAGATCGTTTTACTGATTTCCAACATTTGTATATTAATACATTTTTTTTCTAAGTAACTTTGTGATGTTATTAGAAAAAACTAGTAAAAGAATAATGTTTTCAGGAAATAGTCTCATTTTCCGCCTAAGTATATTTCAAATCAAATAGTGCGCCGAAATTGAAATATAATATATAATATCATAGGCAAATATATATGTAGGAAAGTACTGGCATTAAGAGTATAAATTAAATTTTAGATTTAATATTATTATTAAACTTACTGTTTTTCCAATTATTGTTTGTGTTCACCCAATTCATAATCCATTTCATAATGTAACTCAAGAACCGTGATATTAAGACGTGATAGTTAAAACTGATAATCACAGATGATATGAAATACTTTATGTTGCTGGTATCAAATCAAATGTTGAAAAGAGAATAAAAGATACACATTAAGGGCTCCTATACTTAACGTTATACTTATCTTTATGTTATTTACTGTTGACGTTTTTATACATATAAACTGTTTTCGTGCTATGCATATTTGGTTTTGGACACTCGGCCTTTCAAATTTGGCGAAGTAGGTTAAGTATTCCATTAATCCCATTGTGGAGGGGAAGGGGAACTTGGACATCAAGTTCCAAGTGTTACTAGAGTTACGAACGCGATAGGCCGTAGGATGAAATATTTTTATTATATTCTGAGCAACACTAGTGTATAATAATTGATATACCTAAATAAAAAAACTCTAATATTAGGTAGAGATCGAAAATCCTTTAATTATTTAAGGGCCTCTGGAGAAAGGAAAAAATTCTACTTACTGGTTTCGTACCTACATTCGAATTTTGAAAAAAAAAAAAATCACCACAGGAGGTCTTCTTGTGACTCATTGTGCACACGTTTGCGGCCGCATTCTTTTTCCGATTGCTTTCAAACTTTGCACAAAAATCGTACCCAGAATCCCTAGGCTAAGTTCGTTAACCAGAGGAATCGGACCTAAGTAAGAGCTAGGCTAGGTCTCACTTTTTATGAAAACACATTTTTTTCCATAACTCATTTCCTATGGAAATTAGATTAACCATTCTTTTTGCATGTGACGTCAATTATGAATACCTCCTATTTTTGAGTATAATCCCAAAAATAAAACTTTGACTATAACTTCAAAAAGAAAACGAAAGTTCGCGGGAGAAAATTCGTAGCTACTTAACTGTAAAAATTCTTGGTGTCCAAAGAATTTTTTTCTGAAGGCTTATTTTTATATCAAAAGGAATAAGTATATAATTCTAAAATTGGTATCCACAGCATTTAATAACACGCGCTTATTTATCTATACAATATTATCTTGAATTTAATAATAAGTTAACTTTTACTTTAAAAAGTGAAGTTTTGAAGTGAAATGTTAAAAATCACTTGTGGAGTTTTATTATACATACGTGTACCTTCTCTCATATTATTTAATCATGCATTTAATCTATTTTGTGTTAGTAACTTAGAATCTTCAACTTTATATTTGTGATATTTGTTTCGCATTTCATGTAAAGAAAAACAGTTTTTTTAATAGTATAGTTAGTTATTAAAATGTAAAAGTCGTAGAGTAGCTGTATAATTACGAGGTCACGGTGAAAGCCCAGCGAAACTACCAAAATTATATATTTTATTTAATGATCATGTATTAACAAGTATAATTTGCTGTTGAAAAAGTAGACCACTATACCAACTATTATACGCAAAGGAATATAGATATTTTATTAGTAATTACAGCAATGGAAGTAAAATATAAAAACTGATGTCAGAATTCAAGTTTTAATGATTTAAAGCTATTCACTATATAAGTTGTTTTTATTTTTTTGTAAAATTTTCACTTTTTTATCGAATATGAAAGATAAAATATACAAATCTCTCTCTTTCCTCTCTCTGTATTTGGCAATCTCCTGATAAATAGACATTGTCTTATCTGTCAGTGTCTGTTAAGCCGATTATATTAGCCTTTGAATCAGTTCTACTGATTTGATTCTTTTGTTCTTGTAGTTTCCCGTAATCCTGTTTCTGACGCATTAGTTCATTAAATAGGGATCTAGAGGATGTATTTACACAATGAAATATATAGATTTGTACAAGCATTATCCACAGCATATCTAAAAATGTATCTGATTATGTTACTAAAATAATATCAATATATTAATTAGGTCCTTAAATGTGAAATTGGATTTTGGTCGTACAGGCCACTTTAACCACAATTATTTCTTTTTAGTTAGAAATTACCAATTCATATTTATTACACCTACGAGTATTTACTGATGTATTATTGTGATAACCGTCATTCTATTGTTATTTTCTTTTTTTTTGTTTCACTCACTCGATTTACAATTTTTTAAAAATTATCGCGTTATTTACGAGTCAAGCACCAATGCTTCGAAAACGTGTAAATGTCGGTCGTGTCGCAAAAAAGTAGTGCTTTTTTTGTTTCAATGTATTCTTTCTGAAAATTTTGACCTAAAGAACCAGCCCCATGGATGGCCGGAGACTTAAGTTGATACCTAATTTAGAATTAAGAAGTCTATTGTGAAAGCGGTTTCATCACAAACCACATCCTAGTGGTTGAAGGCTGCGGTGTTAGTAATGAAGTTGTTTCAATCAACTTGAAGCAAATTGCAATGATTAAAAAGCTTTATATAGCGGTAATGAATCGAATGAAATCAACCGTAGTGAACCAAACGCGTGTTGACTGCTGCGTTATATTACTTAGCCGGCACTGTTATGTTGGGTTTTGAAAACGAATTCTGCGATAAAAAGTGAATTCATTACGACAATGGGAAACTCGCATTGCTATATCTGCTCCCTGGCAAGCTAGCCAAATCCTGCCCTAAGCGAAAATTGACCCAAATAAAATTACTTTTTTTTTTTTTACCTTCACGCTGTATCCCGCACAAGGCATGGTAGGCAGAGGGAACCCGGGAACCTGGTGTTAAGATACCCCGTTCCACTTTCCGTTCCCCATTTTCCGCCGAATTTGAGGCATTGCGTGTTGAGTGGCAAATCGTCAAAAAGAGAGTGGTAAAATTACTTATAAACGCTTATTGAACTAGTGCCAATGTCGTTCATTACAGTTTTCTCAAATCTGTCATACGTCTATTGTCACTAATTGTAAACTATGATGGAAATGCTAGAGCTGTTTGACAACAGAGACTGGTCAAGTGCACTATGTGACTGCTGCTCCACAACAATGCTAGACCACTCACTGCACAACTGTCGGCTTCTACATAGAACTTCAATTGGGACGTCTAAGATATAATAAACAACTTCTTGCAAAGGATAAAATTTAACTCCGATAGGGCAACCCAAAGTACCTTTAAAAACTTTATTGATATGGGAATTAAATTTTTTTTTTATTTTAGTATAAAAATCTATGAATTACCTATGGGATGGCAAAAATGTATATGTGAAAATGGTTTATACTTTAATAAAATAAATAAATTTTATATAATATTAAAATCAATTATTTTTCCTCCCAATCCAAGCAATAATTTTTTTATATGTAAGGATTTATATTATTCTAGATACAATATAAATGTAGCTGTCATAAATGAAAAGTATCGTATAACTGTTAATATTCTAAATTTAAAGTTAAATATTGTCCAAACCACTCGACTGTATGGTATATTTGAGTTGCAGACGCAGGCTGTGTGTAGCTACGGGCTACGAGGTACACTTGTTGGTTCGTTTAATTTTCCAAGTTAAATAATCTACAACTTGTACGGATTGGTAAAACAATATTTATAAAGGAGTAAAATTTAAATTTATGACCTTACAATACTTTAATATTAAAAAGAGAGAGTTATTAAATATCCAGTCAAGTGCGTGTCGGGCACACCTACCGAAACGCGATAAAATTTAATGACTGTAAATAGCACCGTATATACTGATTTTTACTTAGCTTCATACTGATTTTTAATGAATTATATTTGAAATTAATTACTATTATACGATTGTAATGATTTGCTTCTATGAAATATCTATAGAGGGCCTAGCTATAAAAGCATAGGAGCTGTATTCTGAACATTGAATTATTTTTAATGTGATTATATTATTTTTATACGAAATAGCGATACAAAGATTTTTTTTGCCTCTACAATACTATGTAGAGACTTACTGCAAGCAGTAAGAAAGTTATTGAGGTAGCAACCTATAATAAAAAGGCTTTCCTCGGGAAAATATATATATAGATATCTTATAATATAGTTGGAAAAAATTATTTTTGTGTCAACCTTAAAAAAATAATGATCACTTACCAAAATAAAATAATATATTTCTTAATTATTAAAATTATTAAAATTACAAAAAATTATATAGTGGAAGAAAATTCAAACATTTTAAATGGTATATATACGTATAGCCTTATATTAGTGTGTCAACTCTTACAAGGAATAGTTAGAAAACTTTTTATTTCTAATTTTTTAATTTTTAATTCTTTTCAAATCTACAAAAGCATAAATGAATTAGTGAATAAAAAAAATACAGTAAAACTACATCTAAAGAACAATTGAATACAATCAACATATATATCAATACTAAACACAACTAACTTATAATGACTGTAAAATAATAAACCGAAATAACTACAATTCTCGACTAAATTCCTTACCTACTTACTCTTACATCACTTATTTACAGTTTGAACGGATAAACGCCATGTAATTTATATATTTATGTGTCGACTGATAAATGGGTAATTATTTATAAAGCCCAGGCATTACAATAAAATAATAAGGGGGACAATTTAAAAACCATTAAATTGTGGTTTTATAAATGATCAATCTAAATATAATTTATTTATTCAAGCTCGTCTTTATTTTAAATGAAACTGGAAAAAACACCGAAGTTTCGTTGGAATGCGTCTGTCATTAGAGACATATGTACTTATTATATCAACCTAAAAAAACCAAATCACTAAAGATTTCTTCATTACCTAGCGTGCTCCAATAGATTCTTGCGGAAAGAGCTATTATGAATCTGTGGTATAAAGATCCAACCGTTTCTATTGAAATTATGACGTTTTTGTATTAAATGGTCCCTATCACTGTGTTTAATATCCGCGAGACTACATAAAATATTTCCAATTTTAGGAAATGCGACCACTCTATGAAATGCTCAATTATATCACGAAATCGTCAATTCTATGATGTGGAATTGTGTCCTCATTAATGATAAATTACTCAAAATGTTTACAATTACTTAAAGAACAATGATAGACATGATATTAATACAACAAATAGAAACAAGCTGATCACTCTCAGTTTTCGTCTTCATAAAGCTAATAAATCTTTTATGGGACATAATACACATGTACTATATTTATATAATAAAATTTCACAAGTGATTTTAGACTTGCCACTTTAACAATTTAAAGTTAAAAAAGAAATTATTGGCAATTTATACGGGCAAGGATAAGGTTAATTTTTAGAATGTGATTTGTCTTTTAGTGGATTCATTTAAATTTAAATAATGATAATATTATGTATTGTAAGGAAACTGTAACAATTGCTTTTTAACTCGTATCCTTTGTTATAATAATGAAATATATTTTTATTTGTTATTACAGTACAAATGTATATAGCATTTCTTTTTCTCAAGAGCCTTATTAGTTTCATAATTTTAGATCATCGGAACTTTTTAAATTTGGCAAATTTAATTTGATGGCATAAGTACTTAATTTTAGTAAAATAAAGTACAGATATTTGTTTTTCTGTGATATAAATCTCCAAGTTTTGGATTTTCTCCTTATACGCACAATAAACTTTATTTTCATAACTTCCAGGTTTTTAATTTCAGAACTTAATACGCGATTTCTAAATATCTCAAATATAGCCTATATTACTTCTAATTATGTAGCTTAGAGAAAGTAATTTTAAAAGCAGTAAATTGTACCATCCATTACATATATAGAAGATGATAAAAGGTTTCACAGTAATACCACATTAGCATCTACCTACATGCCGGAGTCTGTGGCTTGTAACTAAATAAAAAAATAATTGCGCGCGTATACATAGCATACATACAAAGATAAATTATAATGTGACATAGTTTGTACCGACACGGCGATAATTTTGCAATAGTAATATTGCACATAATTTTATGAAGAATTCGTCATTGTGGCATAAATCTAGTAATGAGATATATGGTATCGCGGACTTTATTGTACATATTCATGTCATCTTTAAAATTGTAGTACCTTCATCACTTTGCTCTATTGTCATTGACATCTAGAAATATATCTCTTTTGTATTATCCTTATTTTGATTTAAACACTTCTAGTTACGAAATTTCGAAAGAAAAAAGAAAGACTAAAAAGAGGGATAAAAATGTAAAAATGACAAAAAGAGCTGCAAATAACAAAAACAGCAAGCATCGAAAAAACAATATTCTGATGCAGAAACATCCAATGATGCTATCACATTTTTATAGAGTCCACAGACGAGGGAGATAGCAATAGTGATGACGCTGAATACCCAGTTTGTAAAAAAACTATTTTCAAGACAAAAAAGTAGAAAAATGCATAAGATTTTTTCATAGATTCAATAATTTCACTGGATGCATTGTGTTGAAAATCCAGGACCAAAAATGATTTTACAAATACTGTTCGCAAATTTAGAAGACCAATGATTAAAATAATTAAGAAAGAACTGAGAAATATTCAGGATTTTTTTTTATTTAATTTTGATGAAAGTATAACTGCACTTCACGTACTGAACCGAGCGAAGCAAAGTTCCCCACCACAAACGGTGTACGCAAGTCGTGGTCCGAGTCTCACAGGAGACGCCCTTGCCGTGCCTCTGTTGTTGGTGTCTTGCACGGTAACCAAGCTAAGGTTAGAGCTCTTTCAGCTCCTTGTCTTATCTCGTGTAGTTGTGTATAGTCAAAAGTTTACTTACTATCAACTCGAGAAATCGATGATAACTCGGATAGGTAAACTTTTTCTGCTTTGGAATAAAGTGACTTGCGATTATTATTTTCGCAAATTAAATCGTGTCCCTAAATGTCCTCCATATCATATTCTCCATTATATTTGTTTGCATTTATTGAGTCTAATATATTTTCTGTGATGGATGACGTAAAAGATTATAAGTATAAGTAAGTAAAGTAAGTATAATTTATACTTAATTAAGTACGTGTTATTGACCGAATTTCTTTGTATAATATTAAGAAGGGTTACATGGGCAAGGTGTCAAGCAATGCCTGGTACTGATATTTATTGCAAAACGTTATCACGTAAAAAAAAATTAAAAGATTGTGCATTGAATGTCATATTTGTAATGTGGCACTTTTTAAGTTGGTAAAAAAAACTACTTTTTAAATAAAATATTAAAATATCTTTAAAAAACGATGGAAGTTCATTTTATAAAAAAGTGCCAAGAATCAATGGAGTACTGGAAATTATGAATTATTTTTAACGAGATAATTAAAAATATTTATATTTAACAAGCATACTTTTATCATCAGAAGATGATAATATCAAAAATTGGCCTTTGAAATAAACGCAATATAATTTTTGTTTATTAGAAGGACTTACATTCCTTCTTCACTCTCTTACTGGATGCTGGCTTAATACATATATCTATCTATTAATAACCAAGAATCACCTTAGAGGGATATCGATAGCTTCTCTTCTCACTCCTATTTTATCCCGCATAGAACTTTAATCAACAAGACCTTACTTACACGTTAAGTAAGAAACTAGGAAGTGAGAAGTATTAATCGCTCAGACTATAGCAGTAAGTATATATTCATAGCAGTTTGATTACACAACATCAATATACAATTGATTGTGGTGAGAATACTAATTACGCTAGTTATTTTTTAATTAAATATACTAATTAGCTATTTATCAGAACCAAGCAAGATTTTAATTAAATTAGCAATCGATGTACTAAGTGCTTATGTACAATAATATAAATAAAGCTACCATAAAGCGCCTTATTGTCTTATAGTAGTTTGGCGTTATAGTTAGTTAGGCGTTGTAATATATGTGGAATATCTCTTAATCTACAATTAGAATAGAGTTAATATTATAAATTAATTAGGTAACTTAATCTTTACAGTGATTTGAAAACGGCGTCTGTAGGCATTAAAATATGAATGTACAAATGACAACAATGAATTGCAAAGGAAATCTGAACATCTCAGTCATCAGTTTCAATCAGTTTCATTAACTAATTTTGGAATTAAATATAATTTATTGTATATGCTAACTAAGCAGTGAAGACGAGTAATTTTGTTTTTGTAGAGAATGATTTTGAGTGATTGGCTATAGAAGATATTTACTTTTATTAGTACCTTTCAGTGCATCTTGAGGTATTCTCTTCGAGGTAATGCTCGGTTATTGTTCACCCTTGATCTGTCATTTTTTGTGGGTAATAGTTTATTAGTGTGCTACCACACAAAATATGTGACGGTAGTTCTAACACTTGCGTAAAAAATCTAGTGACTCGAAACTCACTTTCATTTTAACTATATATATTAAATTAAACGTATTTTCCAAACAAGGGCGTAGTTACCGCCGCATCGGAGGGCTCCGGGCGACAAAGGCTCCTAACATGTGCAAGTAAAAAAAATAGTAAAATGTTATCCAATGTCACTTATGTCTCAGTAAAAAAGATAAAAAAACGCCATATAAATGTGACTATAGAGTTTTTACTTCAGTATTTACGTGTTTTATTTGTTCAAAGTCTGTGTAAAATCTGAAACGGATTTTAAAAAATGCCCGAAACATTTTTTTCCATTTAAGTAGATACTATCTATTCATACAAGTAGTGAATTTTGTTTTCTGATTAAAAATAGCAATCTTCAATACATATTCGATCACGTGTAACAGGCTATAACAAGAATTTGATTTTTGATTTTCTTTATTGACTTTTAATTTAATTTTTTTTTTCCGTTCGAGGCAGTGCAGGCAGAAGGAACCCGGGAACCTAGTGTTAAGACACTCCGTTCCACTTCCGTTCCCCACTTTCCGCCGGAATTTGAG
>JAXGGP010000028.1:7190185-7200196 GCA_035584415.1 Eueides aliphera
TATAAAATAAAAAAGATTAAGACATTTTAGCTTAATGTGTCTATTAAAAATGTTCCTAACGTTTTATGATCTATGTTTCAAATTGTAATAAAAAAAAAGTAATTTGTCCTTTGAAACTTGATAAGCGAAATGGTTTTTAATTTAGCTTCTATTTTAATAATATAATTATCTATTATTTATAGTAAATTATATTTGAAGAATGATAAAATGAACAGTGGTTCAATTTACGATTAATTCTATCAAGATATAAAATTATATTACATCGATTCTTTTCATTGGAATGTCTATGAACAATGTTTTATTTTCTTTTCAACCTAAGTGTGCTAGAATGCATAAAAACAATTTCAGAATGTCGTCAGGTTTTAGTAAAATTGTAATTTGTTATATTTCTCTTCCTTCATTAAATTCAATATAAAAGATTTTTCGAAGGTTTCTTCAATTTTTTTTACTCAACATCCTACAAATAATATGCAAGAAAATTACGGTTTGCGTAACCATTGTAACATTGTCCTTGAAAGAACCTACTGTTTTGTTCAAAATTAATTAAGTATTTTATTTGTAACTATCTACATGTTATATAAAATGATATATTTCTATTTAATTTTGAATTATATAATGTCTTTTGTTCATAAACAATTGAAAAAATATTTCATTATAGCCCAGATCGTTCATAAGTTATTATAACTTTAAAAACTAAGAGTTTACAAGAAACACAATATTTTTCTCAATACCTTCAAACCACATTGAACAAAATAATCTTTTACTACAGATACTCACTTGATATTGCCATTAACTATATCGAGATAGTCAAAAGAACGTGCATAGAAACCAGACGTGTTGATAGCACCCCAGAAATTGGACCACGCCTGTCCACTGCGTACGAGGAGAGGTGCTATGACGTCATAACCACTCGACAGCAAGTAACGTAAAGTGGAAGGCTCGACACGTGAGAGACTATCGATGGAAAACACGTATTCGCAAGCTGAACTCGCGCATCGGTCCCTGGGAATAATTAAATATTTAAAATTTTGGAATTTATAATATATAGTGGTCATATGATTGAGGCCTGTCGTGGCGCAACGACAGGTTGTGGGTTCGATCCCCAGTCGAGGAAAGGAAATATTTAATATTTTCAATTCAAATAATAAATGCTTTAATTTCTTCGCTCTAGTAATAAGGCAAAGCGCGGCCTTGAGTTCCGCCCCTAACACGCAATGCTTCAAATTCAGCGGAAAGTGAGAAAGAAAGTGGAAGTGTCTTAACTAGTGTTAAGACACTATGTTCAACTTTCGTTCCCAAGAGTCCCAAGTTTCACCTGCCTACCGTGCCATGTGCGGATTACAACGTGAAGCTATGTACGTATGTATGTATGTATCCATATGATATTTGTATTCGTGCAAACTGTTATACTAATAATACGAATTTTAAGAGCTTTGGCTAAAAGCTTGATCAAGAACTATTAGCTGGCTCTATCTAATATAACGGAAATCACAATGTTTGAAGCTTGTCACGGCGCAAGAAATGAAACATTTAATACTTTCATTCTTTCACTCTGGTAAAAAGGTTCCCAAGTTGCCTCTATTCACCCTACACATACAGTGTGAAGCTGAAAGAAAAATATGACGTTAATCGTTTCATTATACATTGTAGTACTGTACTATATATTTTTTAAATTAGTTACTTGTATATATATGAAAATAGAATATAATGGGAAGGCATTACTTACTTAGCGACGTTCCTAGCTTCGGCTTCGGACATGAAATCAGAAGGCTTTACCCTCTTAGCACTGAGATAGTTCTTGCGACTTGTCTTGTAAAACTTGTCAATGTCTTCTTCATGATACTCCACGTTGTTGTGGATAAAAAGATGTATTTTATTCTTGGGATAATCAACTTGCTCAATTTGATCTAGAAATTCTTCTAGAAAAGGTGTTGGTTGTTCAATGAATACAGCCATTAGCACATTAGGAAGGGCATCATCCTGCAATATGTCATATGTCATAAATGTGTCATAGTTTAAAGAGTTTTAAAAATTATTAAACCTGAAATTAACGCCAGGTAAAATTTAATAACGCGACGTTTAAAACTGTCTTTCATAATAAATAACTCAAGAATGAACTTGTGTGCTTCTAGTTTACGGTACTGGACTACTGGTTACTGGTAAAAACTACTGCATATCGTTATATTTTTTTCTTTTCTTTTCTTGTCAGCTTCACGCTGTATCCCGCACAATGCAGGATAGACAGAAGGAACTTGGGAACCTAATGTTAAGACACTCTATTCCGCACCAAATTCCCCGAATGTACGCATTGCGTGTTGAATTGCAGAACTCTATGTATTATTATTAGGTCGGATATATTAACTAAGGTAAATTGCATTTTCATATACGCCTACTATATATTAAGGTAAATTGCATCTTCATATACGCCTTTTTGTATTGTAAAGATAGTGAGAAGGGACGTTTTCTACACTTTCACGCAATAACTATCTTCTTAACGGTACCACAGATATTGTATAATTTGGGTATACTATAACGCTAGTACAGTAATAAAATTACCTTAAGCACAATACGCTTTTCATCACACATGGTGCATCCCTTGGAAACAGACCAAGATTTAGCTAAATAGTTGGAGAACTGGTTCAGCTTCAACTTTGAGGGGCCATTGCCGTGAATAATGAGGGGACGTTCATTAGACACCACATTCTTAATGTATGGAAAATCTTCAGTAGAGTTCAAAACCAATTCTACGTCAGCTGTTTAGGAATAAAAATAAATTATTAAGTAATGACTTTAACTTTAAATGTTAATATTGATATAAGATATCGATAAAAAATAATATTACAAATAGATTTAATTTTACCAGCAATAAATGTATTATCTCAAATTAAAAGTCATTCATCATTTAAATATGTCTAATTTAAAGGAAGCTGTATACTAAATGCTGTTTTTAAATATTGATTAAAATATACTCGTATACTTTGGTTACAGTAAAGTATTCAAAATATATTTTTATCATAATGATACCACAATACATAACAATTACTAAATAAAAGAAAACTTACAGAGTGCCCCATTTAAATTTTGGAAGATTTTCGAGTCGTGATCCAAAGCAATTCTATGTTTGAGCCTGTATTCCTCATCCAGATATGCCAATGTATAGTAAAGCTGGTCGTCGTCATTATTACGTACTTGCTTGTAATTTAAAATAGCCATAATGTCAGAGTAGTATCCTATGGCACAAATGAAAGATAGTTAATACAGAAGGAACTTTTTGTTCAGACACTGTTACCAACGCACCACCATATTTTAGAACAATTTGTGTTGGTTGACGGAACTTAATACCTCACTCTGCTTTTTACCACAGCAAAGAATTTAAAATATTTAATTTCCTCGAGTAGAAAGCGAACCCACAACAGTCGCGGTAACCATCCTTAGTCAAATGTCCCACTGAAGCAAGACATGCCAAGACAGTATTCTATTTTTTTTTTATTACAAGACCAAGGAAAAGTCCAACTCAAAAAACTATATCTTAAATCAAACAAGATGTGATTTTTTTATAGCAACCCTCCAAGTATTCCGGCCACTAAGTGATACTTTCTTTTTAAAATTCTTAAACAATTCTAGTAAATACTTTGCCAATTTTTGCCTAATTCTCGCTTCACTTTGCCTCTTTATTAGAGCAGGAAACCATATTAAATATTTCATTCCGAATGGGCATTGGACCCACAACTTTACAGTATATTTTTTTACAAATAATTGATATAAAACACTTACCAATGAAACCCCCAGAGTTCAAGAATGCATTAGTCATGCTTGTATCTGGATATTTGCTGGACAATGACGGATCGGGCCAACAGAATGATTCCGCCGAAAAGAGAACTCTCACAAACATGTTGGTAAATTTATCAACTATTTCCTTCAGATTCGCAAGGAACATCACGTCGAAGCTACATTAATATAGAAAAATATTGCAAAATAAGAATATTATTGATGATTAATTAAATCATTAAAACAAAAAATAAAAGTAGAATTTAATTTGTTCGGCCATAATATAACATATTTTCTAATTAAATATGTGTTTTAACGCCTAGACATAAGTAGAGAAAGATTTATGTTACTAAAATAAATTGGTCCACATATCACAACATCGTGTCGAAGCTACATTTATATATATGTCGTGGCGCAGGGGCACAATGGCTTGGCTGTAAATGCGATAGATTGCAGGGTCGATCCCCAGTAGTGAAATTGAAATATTTAATATTTTCATTTCATAAATCTGGTAAGAAAGCAAAATCAAGGCGTTGAGTCACTGACTTTGTGAGTGATGGATCTTAACGCCACATTGTTGGTTTTGCTTTGTTTATGGAGTGTCTTAACACTAGGTTCTTATGTTCCCTCTGCCTAACCTACCATGTGCGGAATACAGCTTAAAGCTGAAAAAAAATGTATTAAGTAGTAATAATTATGCAATATCAATTCGTAAAAAATGCCTGTTATGAAAACTTATAACAAATGAAACTTGAATATATTATAATATTATTACTTATTATAATATGTATTACTTTATTGAAATGTTTATATTTTTGTTTGAAAACTAGGCCTAGCCTAGTCACATCAAGTAATATATCACTTAATTAAATTGGGCCAATATATGAATATCTATATATATCAAACATTTGCCTCTACATCATCCAATTGAAGCAATCAATTGTCACTGTGCTTTATAATGATTGTCTTCTTTATCAATATAACATTTGATTATAAAATACATTTTTAACTTATTGATGTAATATGGTAAGTTACTGATGTATTTTTTTTATTTTATAAGGAGAAACATTACTCCTTATTACATCAGGTAGGTTAAGAAGCTAGTACATGTTAAGACACAATAAAAACAGGTAAAAATTAAAAATAATTTAAATGTCAATATTTCCTTAACTAAATATTGTATTTAGAGTCTACAAGTCTACAGTTTCACATTGACACGGCATCATGTGTCATTTAATGTATATCCACAACATAAACTTTGCTCTAAATAAATAAAATTTTGTTCCTTATTCTTAAATAAGCATCTTAATCAAATACGTTGGCAATATATGAATAATTTTAACAATTTTATATTTACTATCTAAATACTATTAGGTAGAGATAAGTCTTATTTTTTAAAGTATTATTGACCTCTGTTGGTTTTTATTGCTGATATGATTGTAAGTATGTGTATCTCTATAACATAACATATTTTTTATGAGCCTGCTGCAAAACTAAATTTTGATTCTTTTTTAATGACATTTGTGATTTTGATCCACCCAGACCACACTCCAGTAATAAGATAAAAAGTAATGTTGAGTTGGGCCACTTAACATGCAATGTCTTGTAAATAAAGTGGGAAGAGCAGAATGGGAATGTCTTGATTCTAGGTCCCCTCTGCCTATTATGATATGGATACAGTAAATAATTTTATTACTTTGATTCATACCTGTCTGTGAAGAGAATAATTCGGTCTCTGTCTTCTAATTTTTTTAGTGATTTCAGTTTTTCTTTTAGGAGATTTATCTTTTGGCCTCCACCAGGATGCTCCATGTTTCCACCGACCCATTTTTTTCCCATTCCTAGTACCTCAACATTAATCCCAAATACTTTGGCCGAACGAAGGAAGCGTTCCAATCCATGGTTGTTGTGAGTAGCTACTGTGAAGACATTTATTTCGGGCTCTGTGGGAATAGAAGAATAAAAACATTATAGACCTATTTTATACAACAAAAATTTATTACCAATAAACAGCATATTTAAATTATGATTTAGATATTTCACTTGCAATATAGAGAACTCGCACTTGCACTGTACAAAATATTGTATAAATTTAAATGTTATAAAGATAATTAGCATTTTCAGGGCTTTTCAGGTACATATTATCTTTCAAATTCATATATAATTCGCTCAGGTCAATGCCTAAATATTCAGTTAAGATCTTTTTTAACATTTAAGATTGTTAGGACATTTAAATAGCTTTATATTATAAACATTATTTACTGATGCCATGTTTCTTATCAAAAAAGCATCAAAAATAATATTTATTTAGAAGACATCCTAAATATGGATTAATATTTTAAAAACAGAATAAATAGTAAAAATAACTAAAGTATATAGCAGGTTAGACTAGTTTTATTACCTCATAAAAACATCTTTATAACTTATTATAGTAAGCTTAAAATTAACTGTGTAAATTGGAGAAATCATACTATTTATTTATTTATTCATCATCAACATCATCATCATCATCAGCCTATGACGGTCGGTAATTATTTATTAAGGTTGTAAAATTAATGAGATTATATTTAAAAGCATTTTATAGTATGCTAGTATACAATAAAGATTATTAAAAAATATATACATTATACAAGTTTATAAAGTCTTTGTTAAAATATTATTAGAGATTTCATAGAAAATAAAGTTCTTTCTAATAGCTCAAAACAAATGAAATATAATAAAATTTCATACAAATTTATTATAAACTACACATTATTCTAATTTTCATACGTTAGGGACTGTTATTCTTATAGAAGAACTTTGAACTATAAAAATTATTCTGGCATTAGTTGCTAGGGCATCATAATTAAAAGCAACGAGCTTTGTGCAAAAGTCAAAACAGAATTAACTTACGTTCAGAAGTTCCATCTGATTTTCTACTGAAGAGAAGAATTAAGCAGCATAATTGAAGAAACGTCGTCATTTTCTAGACTTTTCGACGGACGAGTTCAACGGAATATTATTACTCATAAAATTGGGAACGGTGCAATACTCGGTAATAAAATATTTTATGTCGCCCCACATAGGCAGCCTCGCTTCCGAAGCGATAAGCTCCAATAGTGTAGAAACGTCATGCAACCACTAAGATAAAGCACGCTTCCTCTCGGCGTATATAGTGTTGTATGTCATTTAACGATATGAGATCATCAAACATCTGGTTTTATACATCACTGCATAAATGCACTAAATAAGTCTTACTCTAAATCAAGCGAAATAACGCGACAACCGGTACGAAGTAAACAATCAACAATGTACTTATTCGTTTGCGATTAATACTATGAAAGTATTATTAAAAAATATGCCCTATAGTAAATTTAAACAGCAGTAAGTGTTGAGGATCGTTTATAAATTTTTAAATGTACTGTAATTATAAATAATAATTATAGTAATATTCGTTTCATCAGGGCAGGGGGTGACATTTGCCTGCTAATAAATTACAATTTTGTGAAACTACATCTACTATTTGAATCCAAAACAATTCTACTTTTTTTTTATTCTGGCAACTAAATGCTTTAAGGCCGATTAAACGCTTGTGATGGCTTGGCAGGCGCCGACGAGCTCCGGACTTTTATAAACGGTTGGCTTGCATCTAGACGCTTGTAAGTGCATTAGTATGTGCCTACATACAGGTATGACAGATGTCGATGTCAAAAAGACTTGTTTTTAAATGTCTTTTTCTTTCGAATTTTATACAAAAATATAGGTTTACCAAATGCTCATTACTAATACCGTGATTATACAAATGTTAACACGGATATACAGTTCAGTGACACACGTGCGTTCGATACGAACTTGTGAGTAAAATTCAATACGAACCATGAAGTTTAACGTAAAAAAAAAAACAGAATATTCCAAAAATATAAAAGTAAAAAAATAAAAAAGTATAATAATTTATCATGTTTCATTTCAACTATATATATACCCATCATGGATGCAAGTAAAATTTATTCAAGTCTGTATGTGTGTTGAGTTATGCGTTGAGGGTATTGGTCCAATTTATAGATGGCACTGTAGTTCAAATTTCATTACAAAAATTGTTGTTCACAAATTAGACATTTTATTTTTATTTCCATAACATTACCATACTCCATACATAGTATGTCATAGTATTCTGAAAACTTTGCTTAATTTGATAACATTAGTATCTATTTAAATTTAGACTGTGACATTTTATAATTTATTAGGTAACTCTATACTTGAGGTATATCGTGGCGCAGCGGCACAAGCATGTGACTGTAACCGACAGGTTCTGGGTTCAATCCCCAGTGTAAGAAATGAAATATTTAATATTTTTAATTTAAATATTTCATGTTTCATTTCTTCGCTCTGGTAATAAGGCAAAGCTCGGCGTTGATTTCCGCCACTCAACACGCAATGCCTCACTCGACGCAATTCGTCGGAAAGTGGGGAATGGATGTGGAGCGGAGTGTCTTAACACTAGGTCCCCGGGTTCCCTATGCCTACCCTACCTCATGCGGGAAAATTTTGATTTTAAATGAGTTTATAGATATTATCAATTCAATCAATCAATTAATTTAATAATATCAATTACTTCCTTAATAGAATAAGGAAGCAATTGATATTATTAAATAAAATAGTGTAATACAAGCGGGCGAAGCCACGGGCGGGTCGCTAGTCAGTAAATAAGATTGAATAATTTTAGCGGGCGAA
The DNA here is from genome assembly GCA_035584415.1 of Eueides aliphera. Classification (NCBI taxonomy): domain Eukaryota; kingdom Metazoa; phylum Arthropoda; class Insecta; order Lepidoptera; family Nymphalidae; genus Eueides; species Eueides aliphera. The sequence continues at coordinate 7,198,664 of JAXGGP010000028.1, forward strand.
GCCGCTTGTAGGTCGCTTTTTTATTATAAATTACTACTTGGAACATTCCATTTTAAATGATAAAGTATAGTAATATATTTAACCTATTTTTTTTTTATTTAGAAGCTTGGAAAAAAGTTCGTTTTATTAGTTATTATTCTTTTTCTTTTGTTATAAATATTTTTTTTTATAATTTGGCCAAAATGGTTGTTGTATGGTATTTTTAAATTATATGCCAGCGGTATGAATATGACTAGTGATAAGACTTACATAAATATTATTAATGTCGTTTTATCAAATTATCATTAGGTACAACGTATTTTGAAAGTGTTGATGATAAAATAAATTGAATAAGAATGCAACGTCTACATATTTATCTTAAAAAACTAAAGGATTGGAAAATTGAAATTGAAACTAAAGGAGGAGAAAAATTGTTGTTCACAAATTTTTTTTTATTTCCATAACTTTACCATACTCGATACATAGTATGTCATAGTCATCTGTAAGTACTTAAATTTAATATATGTATTCTGAAAACTTTGCTTAATTTGATAACATTAGTATGTATTTAAATTTAGATTGTGACATTTTATAATTTATTAGGTAACTCTATACTTGAGGCCTATCGTGGCGCAGCGGCACAAGCGTGTGACTGTAACCGACAGGTTCTGGGTTCAATCCCCAGTGTAAGAAATGAAATATTTAATATTTTTAATTTAAATATTTCATGTTTCATTTCTTCGCTCTGGTAATAAGGCAAAGCTCGGCGTTGATTTCCGCCACTCAACACGCAATGCCTCACTCGACGCAATTCGTCGGAAAGTGGGGAATGGATGTGGAGCGGAGTGTCTTAACACTAGGTCCCCGGGTTCCCTATGCCTACCCTACCTCATGCGGGAAAATTTTGATTTTAAATGAGTTTATAGATATTATCAATTCAATCAATCAATTAATTTAATAATATCAATTACTTCCTTAATAGAATAAGGAAGCAATTGATATTATTAAATAAAATAGTGTAATACAAGCGGGCGAAGCCACGGGCGGGTCGCTAGTCAGTAAATAAGATTGAATAATTTTAGCGGGCGAAGCCGCTTGTAGGTCGCTTTTTTATTATAAATTACTACTTGGAACGTTCCATTTTAAATGATAAAGTATAGTAATATATATAACCTATTCTTTTTTTATTTAGAAGCTTGGAAAAAATTCGTTTTATTAGTTAATATTCTTTTTCTTTTGTTATAAATATTTTTTTTATAATTTGGCCAAAATGGCTGTTGTATGGTATTTTTAAATTATATGCCAGCGGTATGAATATGACTAGTGATAAGACTTACATAAATATTATTATATAACAGATATAGAGATAGTAACTCTAGTCAGGAGATAGTTTTTTACGAACTGTAATTTTATAGTTGAATTATAAATATTTTATTGTATTATATACATAGAAAAAAAGATTTAAGCCAAAATAATAAAAATCTTAACTTTTTATTTAATTTACTGTCTAAGTTACTGTAATACATTTTAATAAGCAACGTTTCTTGTTTCACT
>JAXGGP010000028.1:7200296-7214309 GCA_035584415.1 Eueides aliphera
TATTAAATATTTCATTTCCTCGACTGGGGATCGAACCCAGAACCTGTCGGTTACAGGCAGCGCTTGCACCGCTGCGCTACGACAGGTCTTATATTTGTATGTTATTAATAATAAAGAAAAAGCGTTATCTTAATAGCCAAGTCTTTAATTAATAAACTTATAAACATACGTAAGTCGAATCTACGTATCGATAGAAATTCAAGTTGTTAATATGTTGTTGCATTTATTTCAGACACTGCGTAACAGGTTCACTAGATGGCAAGTTAATTATCTGGGACACCTGGAGCGGTAACAAAGTGCAAGTAATACCCCTTCGCTCTGCTTGGGTTATGAGCGTTGCTTTTGCACCCTCAGGGAATTTTGTTGGTACTTATCAATTAATAACATTTGTAAAGGGCCCAAGGAGCATCCTTTACAAATATTCTTAATAAATGTAGATGCACTATTATTTAATATTATTTAATATTTTTATTTTATTAAGCAGAAATATATAATATTTTTTTTTCCTCGTCAAAATATCACTAAATATAACACAAGTTTTCTTTTAAAATGTATTAGCTTGCGGCGGAATGGATAACATGTGTACGGTATACGACGTAAATAACCGAGACGCAACGGGATCCGCAAAGATGGTACGAGAACTTGCTGGATACGAAGGCTTCCTTAGTAGCTGTCGTTTTCTTGACGACACTCATATTCTTACAGGTTCCGGAGATATGAAAATGTGGGTAATTTGATAAAATTGAATATTATACAAAAAATCATTCTGTACTTTTGCGTACCTTTTTATCACTATAGATGCGTTTGGGACCTGGAAGTTGGTAGAAGAGAAGTGGAATTTGATGCTCATGCTGGTGATGTTGTAACCATTTCTTTAGCACCAGGTATGGTCCTTATAAAAAATAATATAAAAGTAAATTTATGTAATTGATTATTATCTCTTTTGAAACAATTAATTTTGCGTAGATATGAAAACTTATGTAACTGGATCAGTGGACAGGACTTGCAAACTATGGGATGTGCGTGCTGAAAAAGAAAAACAAACATTTTTCGGCCACGAAGCCGATGTAAATAGTGTTTGTGTAAGTACTTTTACATATTATAATTATCTCTTCCTCTTTAATTCTGTCCTTTACCACACAGTTAAAATTAAAATGAAACGCACATTTTACTTTGATCACTAAAAGCCTTTAATAGCCATAAAAGCTAGCGACCACGTCCACGCGCGTTGTTTCACTTTTTCATGCAAAAAAAGTAAATGAATATTCCAACGCAACGTATCACTAAGTTAACATATTTAAACTAAAAAATGGCTTAAAATAACAATTTTATAAGTTTATTTGTTTTTTGTAACAATATTTGTTTATTAAAAAATACATTAACTTTTCTTCAAAAAAATTAAACTAAAAGAAGTTGCCTAATAAGAAAGTGAGTAAGAGCGTTTTTGATTTTTTACATTGCTGATCAGTGTAACAGATCCAGCCACACAATACCTCCTGCATATGCTGCTACTATTCATTTAATATTTATTTTTCCTGCACAAAGCAGGGTAAGCCGATGGAACTTGGGAATCTAGTGTTAAGATACTCCGTTCTATTCCCCACTTTCCGACGAATTGCAGCATTGCGTATTGATTTGCGAAGTAAAAGACCGCCCTTTGTCCTGATACCAGAGTCTAATGAAAACATTCAGTATTGAAATTGGAAATATTAAATATTTTCTCGAATGGGATCGAACCCACAACCTGTCGCATACTTTCATAATTTAAATTTCAACTGCTAACAAGCTTAGTTTCGTATTCACCTTCCAGCAGAAAAATTAAGATCAATTAAAAATTAAAAATTCACGCTGTATCCCGCACATGGCAGGGTAGGCAGAGGGAACTTGGGAACCTAGTGTTAAGAGACTCTAGTTTCATTATATTTATGATTAATATCCTATAACTACGTTATTCATTTAATTTTCAATACAGTATCATCCTAGCGGACAAGCTTTTGCTACTGCTTCAGAGGATAAAACAGCCCGTCTCTTCGATATCCGTAGTGATCAGCAACTTGGTCATTACACTCCTCCCGGCGCTAGCGGATTTACTAGCTGTGGTATTTTATAAATTACAATTTAATTATACTATATACATACTTTTTGCGAATATAGTTTAAATGTTTATGAATAGTTTTGTGTGCTTATAATAGGAAAATAAATTTTGGACTCATTCTTTCACTGTTGTTTAGTAAGGTCAACTATTTATAAAAAGTAAGCTATGTATATACTTACTTATAGCAATCAAATCAAACCGTATATTGTATTTTTTTGGAGCCACATTTTTAATTACATGTGTCTAATAAAAAAATGACTAGAGACATGAGACACCTTAACACCAAAGCGCTAGTAATTATTTGATTATTGATGTACTTAAATGTCAACTGCAATTAGCACGGTATAGTTATTATCAATCATTTAATAATAACATACAGCCAGCGAGGTCTAAGCAGATTACTGTAATTATGTGAGTGTTTATTTACAATCTTAGTTTGTAAATAGTCTATCCGCATAAATATACATTATTTAACTTTTAAAAGTGCAATTATGTTATTCTTGCACCAAATTAGCATTATAAACCTATAAGTACCTATAATTCATCTGTAACCCATCACTTTCTGCACATGGAAGTGATAAAGGGAAGTTTATTAATGTCATAAGACAAAAATAATTATATTTATAATTTTTGTCTGTTTCTCTGTGCGCTTGCACGCGCTTATCTCAGAAACGGCTCACCTGATTTAAATGAAGTTTACATTGTTATATTTTGGTAACCTTCGTTCAACTTTTAGTCTTAGTTTTATGTTAAACGGTTGATAAATAAAAAAGTTATGTAATTTTAAAATATTTCGTTCGGCAAAATTCCTACAACTTTTCAATAAAGCTAAAATCCTAGTTTTCAATAAATAGATTTTGTCTTAAAGGTGATAATGTATAAGAACACGAAAGTAAATGAGATTGGTAAATAAAATAGTGTAATTCAAGTGTGTGAAGCCATGGGTGTGGTCACTAGTGATAAATATAATCGTATTTTTTTTAATTGTATATTCAGGTCTTTCTGTTAGCGGCCGCTACCTTCTTGCTGGCTCTGATGACAACACTATCCATTCCTGGGATACTATGAAAGTCGCTCATACTGGTATAGTTTTAAAAAAAATTTATAGCAGTTAAAAATTACCTCATATATTGTAATGTAGAATACTAAACACAAATAATTGATTTTGCTGGATCTTCTTTGAATATTTAATAGGTGCATAATAAATAATGCTCTTTACAGGCACGTTAAATGCCCACGAGAATCGAGTGACGTCCATATCTCTGGCGCCCAGCGGCATAGCGCTTGCAAGCTGCTCCTGGGACCAGAGTGTAAGGGTTTGGGGCTGAATCGCTATACATTCTGCAAACTATTTGAATATTTAACTTCCCGATGTCTAGAGTATTTTTTGTATTATTACAAATGTAATATTTACAGATAAAAAATTATTACTTTAAGGAATTACATTGTATAATGTGCCTGATTAAGTTAATAGATATTCAAATACGAAACAGTATGCTTAAAGCTTAGAATAATTTGCTTCGGTTACTAAATAATATGAATTGCACGGTGTTGTTTAGCTTATATTAGAATTTATGTTCGTTTTCAAAATATATACCTTTGTATATCTTAACTTCCAAGCAAAAGTTTTTTTTAGTACGACGGATCAGTAGTTTCAAAGAAGATTTAAAAAGTTTTATATTTTTAATAGAATATATCAAAAAATATGAACTTTATTATAAAGAAATAAAAAAAATAGATATATTATATACTTGTTACATGAACGGTTATAGGACATTAGGACCTGATGCTTACATGCCATATCCGTAATATATTTTTAATGATACTGGAAGAATAGAACTAAGCACTACTGGTGTTCTTAATTTTATTTATATAAGAGAACAGAAAGGGGAAGGGGGAATGGGAAGGAGGCAACGCGTTTATCCATGTTTCTACTAATATGTTATAGATGCTAGTATATTATACACAATAAAATTATATTCAATATTTGGACTGTATTTTAAAACTTCCTTTAAACTAAAATCGACGTTTTTAATTTGTAAATAATTTATAAGAGGTGAAGCAGATCAACCTAAATGACTCATTGACTGACACATAAACGGCACTAGCTACTGTTAGAAAGCAATATAAATAAAAGGTAATTACGCAAAAGAAACTTTCAAATTGAATCTTTCAGCCATTATAAAAACATTTATAGATAGATGTAAACATAATAATCAATTAATTATCAATTCACGTGTTTGTTATACAGGTATAAATTACAATAATGTTGTAATTAATTTGTGTATAAATAATTAATGGTATCAAATTATGGTATTAAATAAATACCTTCAAACAAGAACTTGGTATTAAATAAATACCTACATACAAGAACTTGCTTCAAGTAAGTACATAATTGATAACTAGTATGGCATATATTATGGCATAAATAATACAAGTACAAATGTGTTTAATAAATTATTAACCATTTTAGCTGACGTTGTTACCATATAAGTAACTAGTCCGTGAATTAACAAGCCGATGTTGTTAGTTGTAAAGGATTCAATAAGATCACTTTGAAGGATAACAATGCAATACAAATGTACTAAGAGATTACGTGAAAACGTTGCAGAGCATTTGATTGAATATTAATATTGATATTGGGTGAATTATCCTCGAACATAGCCTGATCTGGTGAAAGATCCACTCTAACTATATTCATTCGTTTTCGTCTATTTACTTTCTTTTATTATTATTTGCAATTAAAACAATTTGCCTATTTGAAACATATGATGTGACAAATTTTTTTAGCGAAGGATCTTATTATATATACTATATTATTTAATGTGTGATTACGCCAAGATTTCTTAACAGATTCATTCGTTTGTTCGACATGGAATAGTTACAATTCGGGCCCTTAAAAATTTTATTTACTATGGTCTAGTAGTTTTTTTCAGGAGCATTTATACTAACTTTGGCAATACCAATTTCATTTAAAATATATACTACACAATTTGTTTATATACACTGATTACTTTCCTAATCAAAATATTATCCGATATCAACATGATTACCTAATCATAATAGCCTAAATAAAGAATATTAGGCAATTCCGATCAATAATAGTTAAATGACCGTTGTAGGTAACATTTATAGATTTTACAATCCTAGTAATATTATAAATGCGAAAGTTTGTGAGTATGAATGGATGCTTGTTACTCTTTCACTCAAATACTACTGAACTGATTACGATCAAATTTAGTATATAGGTAGCTGAAGATCTAGAATAACACATAGGCTACTTTTGTTCCCGGAGTTCATGCGGGATTCATTCCTAATTGATAGAATCAATAAATCGCAGGGTCAAACCTTGAAGGTAGCAGGCATGGGCAGCTCTATGTGGGTTTCTCACGTGTTCAAAAATCTGCATGATGCTTAATTTATAGGTGCATAATTCAGTAGATATCTTATGTTGATAATATTATAGTTTATTGCAACAATTAAATTTATCTATATTTTTACAGACAAATTTTATGAAAAATAAATTGAGGAGCTTTAATTAACTTAGTATACATAGATATTACGAAAAATATGTAAAATAGTAGTTATTGAAATTTTAGAATTTAATCAAATGGAAATAACGAGTTACTGATAACCTTTCCCATTAAATCTCCCACAATTTTTTTTAAATCTAAACCAGAACCTGTTAATATTAAGAGCTAAAATTGCAAAACTGACAAAGTTAGCTATTCCTGTGCATATTTAAAATAATAATGTTACTAAAACTACTAACTTTACTTTAAAAAAAAAGTCACTTGTATATATAATTATTTTTATGACTCAACGGGATCCTGCACCTAGCAGGGGAAGGATCTTATCACTAGGTTCCTAGTGTTAAGTTCCTTTGTTTCCAATATAATATAGTTCCAAACTTTTGAGGCATTGCGTGTTGAGTGGCGGAAAGCTTTGTCGCCCTTTGCCTAGTTACCAAAGGGAAAAAATGAAATATTAAATAAATGTTCAATTTTTAATTTTATCACACAAGTAGGAATTGAACTCAAAACTAGTCGAGCTTACGGTCGCACGTTTGTGTCTCTGCGTCACGACAGGCTCTAGTATTTTGTTAGTGTTCTATTTTAACACCCTCGAAATATAGTTTATTATATATGTACCCACATTACATCATTGGTTTTACCATTTTTTTTTTATTTTAGCTTCACGCTGTATCCCGCACGAGGCAGGATATGCAGAGAGAACCCGGAAACCTAGTCTGAAGACACTCCTTTCCACTTCCGTTCCCCAACATATTTATTACCTTTAAACATGTGAATTTTTCGAATCTCAACTTTATTTTATCACAACGTAATTAAAAAAATATAATAACCCAAAGATAACAAATAAGGAAAGGTATTTAAACTTAAAAATAACTGATCTAACCTGCACTTAAAATCCCTTAAATCTGTGTCTGTGGTGGTAAACAGGTAACAGGTATATGTATATGTAATTACCAATTAGGACCAGCATAGAACATAAGGAAGCAAACAAGTCTGAACAAGTTTACTGCCTTTATTATAATTTTAATTACGTCTTTGCCTATAAAGTGTCATATAAAATACTTACCTTATTAATATATTTGCATAATTGACTGAGAAATCATCAAATATTCGATAGTATTTTTATACATTTTCTTCTATTTACACTACAGGTACTTGTAATAAAATTGTAAATGACACTTGTCTGTACATAGAAGATATATGAACAAAATATTATTGGCGGCATCTTTTAAAGTCATAGAACCCAATTTTTTAAAACAATGGTTGTTGCTTTGTATATCGTTTGTTACGATAATCTCAGAAACGTCTTAACTGATTTAAAAGCATGCACTATTGTGTTTGGGCAAACTAGATAGATTAGTGTATTAGGATTAAACATTTTCAATCTTAATATAAAAATTAAAAACAATCAATATACAATATTTATAAAAATATTATTTACTTTAACTTATAATTCATCCGCCATTCTTCTTTCTTTTACGTTGTGCCAAAGAGGCAACGAATCCCACAATCTAGATCGCGATGCGAGATTTTTTTTCATGATCTGCTTTTTACCTAATTCTAAGTATTCCATCTCATGCCCACTGGTAGCTGAACGCCATTTGAACGGAACCTTTTGTGGTGTGTTTGGATTTCTGCGCAAACATAAAAATATTTTAAACCTTAGTGTACATTTAAAAAGTTATTAGGAAGTAAAAAATATTTTATGCACTATATTAAATCCTTAGCATAGGTACGTAGCTGAATTAAATTTTAAATAAAATATTCGCAATGCTTGCACTTAAAATTAATATAGTTGAGATTTAGATCGTCTTATTAAACTGAATTATTTACATCAAAGCACTGTTGAAATTGCCTTTGTATAATATACTACCAAGTCTCAAGTCAAATCAGATAGAGAAGTATATGCAATCAACTCTTTGTAGTTACTCTTGCGACAGCTAAACGTCCACAAAACTTTCATAATTTTTAGTATACATTTATTTACTTTACGACCGATATTAAACAATTAAGTAATAATAGAAAAATAAGTGCCAATCAAACCCTCATAAGTCATGGGACTTAATTCATTGCAAGGAAATATATTATAATTTGAAATTTACGTCAAAACCTCGTGTAATTGTATTGTAAAATAACAAATCATGACAATAAGCAAGTAGTTCTTGGTGCTCTTTAATTATGAGAGATTCGCTCTTTAATAAATAATTACTTAAATTATAAAACATCTAAAACAAGCGTTTTGTGTTATACGATAAAAATCACAAGGAGTTTTACGATGCTAGCATGTTACGTGCTCATACAAGTGAAGATGATCCGCGATAAGCATCAACGGTTTGATTGCATAGAGTTAAAATTCGCAAAGCAAGCATAACATAGAAATACATACAGTTAACTATATTAAATATAAATAATAACATAATCCATTGATGTACTCGTACCTATTACTATACATAGTTTATGACTTACTTACCCGCTGATTGCGAAATTTGTCCATATAGTGACTATAAGCTCAAGCATATTATTGTCTTCCTCTGTAAATTCGTGTTGAAGAAAATGTATTGGGAATAAATACATTAGCTCGTCTGCATGACACACACCTAATTAAAAACAATAATTACAATGACATTAGAAGTTATTGTCGTTCACTTGAAGCAAAAAAAAATAGGAACTCATCACCATGAAACGACAGAAAAACATAATATTTAATTTAAATTTCACACAACTATGGCATCTATATTTTAAGACACACATATTGCAACAAAATTATAAATATGTTTATCTTTTTCACAATCAACCACCAACCAATTCGTGTAATTTAATTAAGCTAGAACAATAACTATTGTGTTGTAAATTGAACTGCACAGTTTACCTTAACAACAATATTGCTAAAGTGTATTTTAATTATCGACGACATTGGAGATTGATGGGACAATAAATGAGTTTGTTGATTCAATTTTGTTACATTATAAATTTTGTTACATATAAATACCAAATACGGTGATATGGCGGAGGGGCACAAGCGTGCGAGTATAAACGAGAAAGGCATGTGGGTGCAATTCCCGTTCGAGAAAATGTTATATGCTTATTTATGGGAACGCAGTGAATTAACACTAGGTTCCCAAGTTCCCTTTGCCTACCTTTTTATCGGACATGGATATATACGTATATATACAAATATGTAGTATAAGCACAGCGTGAAGCAAAAAAATTTTAAAATAGAAACTATATATAATCATTTAGGTATATGTTTCAGATCACAAATTGATTTGACGTTTATCGACATGTAACATAAGCAAATTCTTGATAACAGAATGACTTGCCATAGTTTCCATTAGGATCACCAAAAATCTGTGAGAAACTGTTGGCTCCTCTATATGTTAGCTCATATAAATATACTGGATTCCTACTATAGTTAAGTGCTTGTTCAACTGACTTCACCATAGGGTACGCGAAGTAGCCATCTGTGTAGGCCTGTAAATATACAATATTCTAAAACTATTGGTAACAATCAAAATGAAATATTCAATATTATCTAACATTTATTTAAAGGCACTGAAATAATTTATATAATATTTTTTAAATGTTTACTTTAACTTATAACAAATTATTTTAAAAGCATGCAGAAGGCTTAAATAACTATAGCTTTTTATAAATATGACGTTAGGTTAGGCTATGTTATAATATCGTACGTTGAAATTAAAATTCTGAGCGATGATGTTAAAGTTAAACTGATGAAAGTGCAAATGAGACGCACGCAGCAATTATCATACAAAATATACCAAAAACTATGATTAAATGCTCGTAATTTTTGATTGCATTGACTTAAAAGCTTGATATTTTCAGTGTTCTAAAGGATCGTAAATCTGAATATTGGATATTCATTTTCATTCAGAGACCTCGAGACATATAATCTTGACATTCGGGCAACAAACTAATCTATATATAATAGTATAAGGGTTCAATTTATTTCTTTTCATTTACGAAACCTTAAAAACGTTTGATAAATATACCTTAAGTATCCCATCCTTGACCTCATTTTCAGTATCACCAAAATATGTTGATTTCAACGTAGCAGTAATTTGGTCTGTATATGGAGAGTCCTCGTAGTAGAAGGTAACAGGTGCAATTGTATCAAACTGAGACACAAACTCTTTATAACGATCAGGGTACGCCGTAATCCCTTTTGAACCAAAAATATGACAGTTATTATAGTAAATTATTTACTGCTCTACATTGAATCAAAACAAATTACAATAACACATATTTAAATAATAATATTCGGTTATTAATATCTGAAATATTTTTTATCATCAATATAAAATTCCGTATTAAATATTGAACATTGCTTACGATCGGCGGTTACTGTATTTTGATGTACAAAAACTGATTTTTTTTTGTTTCAAGGATTCTAAGTAGGTACTTACTTACAACGTATTGCATACCTAGTTTAAATATTGTATGACATTAAAACAGGAAATCGTGCTCACATATTGACTTTAGACATCCCTCGTCCTTAGTTAGCCCAGTAAGCCAAGGAACGAGATCAGTAACTGGCGGCTCGCGGGGGCTTCTAGAAAGAAACGCGCCGGGATGATCAGGTTCTATAACAGCTTTAAAAGGTGTCATTTGGTCATAGTCCCATGTCTAAAAATATATATTTATGATAAACGTTGACAATTATTTAGTATTACATATCTTTTTTTTTTAAATAAATAATCTAATAATAAGTGATGTTCCATATACAGAAAAGGAATCATATGGAATACATGAATATGTGAAAAATGAAAAATACCTAAATCTCTCGTGCCAAATGATGATTTTAACAAACTTTCTTTGTAATTTGTGAAAATCAACAGAGATGCTAATAATATAAATAAGTATCTAATATTTCGACGTTGCTAGACGAAAACACATGGTTTAATTGGCTTGAACGCTTCGACGGCTTCTAAGAGACGCAGTTTCAAATCCCGTTGCGGTCAATTATTTTTACGTTTTCTAAACAAATTAAATAATCGTGTACAAATTACAAAAATTAAAATAAAATCGATATCATTTAGGCTAGACTTTTTTATTAACTTTAAATTAAGTTTTAAAAAGTATAAAAATACATTAAGAAGCAAAACCTAAGTATTAGGAATTATAATTTTTTTTTTTCAAATTATATAAAATATTTTTATTAATTTTTAAAGGCGAATATCAGTCCTCTATTTAATTACAAAGCAGAATATTTATATATATTTTTTACAATAGAGTATACTGTTTTAAACATTTAGGTAGGTACTTACAAATTTATATTACACCATAAATTAATAATAAAATTTGTCTATGTCTACGCAATAAAAAGAGTACCTACCTATTCAATTACATAATTAAGAGTGACTAAGCCAAGTGTGACTTTTAACCACTTTAGATATCTTAATTACGTATGCCGATTTTTAACTTACATATAAATCAAACTCAGTTGCTATAATGTCGTATCCTTCTAATTTGCGGAGACATTCAATCATAACGTCGGAAGGCCCTTCTGGACAGTTTAAAAGCTTTGCTAATCTAAACGCATTCTTTTTTGCTTCACCAGGTGGTGCCTCAGCCCATGGTACCAAAGCCGTGCCTGATTCTGAAATAGCTTTTTGAAATAAACCTGCAATTAAATAACATTTTCAATACAACGGTCCTCTTTGTTCTGATTATGGAACATAACACAACTTACTTTCAGCATCATTATTCTTTAACATTAAAAATAATTGTCATGCATATATACCATTACACCATCGATAAAACATAAAATAAGAATTCTTGTAATTAAATTCGAATATAATTAATTGTAAAAGCGGATAAACATGAATACCTGCACTTGTTTCCGATAACATGTGCAAATTAACACTTGCTCCACCAGCGCTTTCACCGAAAATTGTAACAGATTGATTGTTTCCACCAAAGGCGTGAATGGTTTTTTGAATAAATCGAAATGCCTCTTGCTGATCTTTAAGACCATTATTGCCTGGACAATATTCATCTTGGGTTGACAAAAATCCTAATGGACCTGTAACGTTATATTAAAATGCTGTTTAAGATATGTTTATTTCTTTTGTAAAAAAAAAACCTCGCGATACGTACCTAATCTATAGTTCATCACTACCAAAAGAACGTCCCTGTCAAGTAGATGTTGGGGACCGTACATGTCAGTGGTGCCGTCACCGCACATCCATCCACCACCGTGTATAAATACCATAACAGGAAGAAGCTTATCTTTACGTATAGCTTCCTAATTAAAGAAAAAAAAGGTAAAAGAATAAATTGTATAAATTACGCCTAAATATTAAGTATAATTAAATAAAAGTATGATACGAGCATGAAATTCACTTAGTTACAACTTAATTTAAATAATAATGTACACCAAAAAAAAAATGATGTAAATTTTTAAGTATAAAATTAAAAATTATTCAATTGTATAAATAAAATATTTTGCGATATTTACTTTTTAGGTTCACGCTGTATCCAGCAAATGATAGGGTAGACAGAAAGATCTAGTGACACTAGTGTTAAGACACTCCGTTACGCTTCCCACTTTTCGCTGAAACTCAACGCCGCGCTTTTTCTTGTTACCAGAGCGAACACATTAAAATATTAAATATTTCGTTTGCTCGAGTGTATCATGAATTAATATCAGCTCGAGACCAAGTAAGTAATAAAGGACGTATCTAATCGTGTCCATTATTTTTGTGGTAAGTGTTGCCTAGAAGATATTTTCATTCGGTTTCCTATTTACATAAGGTGACCAAGCCACCGAAAGCCTAAATACCAATATTATAAATCTCTTTCATTTTAAATTAAATATTTTTTTTATTATTTTTACAAACGAAAATCAATAAAAAATATTAATTAAATGTATCGATATGAACAAAACTTTATGGTGTAAACTGCTTTGATATTGTACACTGACAAGCGACATCAGATATCAATGGTTGACTTTTCATGTTTTTGTGTTGAGCGCGTGAATACAAAGTACTGCGAAGGCTTGACATTATGTCATTGCACAGTTTGCTTACTAGCTTTGTTAGAGAGCATAGTAAATTGATTTTGGAAAATGACTGAAAGCATCGTAATATTACAAAAACAACATTTTTGTGGAGTTTATTAAGTAAACACAGTTTGATTATTGAAAATACCCATAAATATTAATGTACAGAGAATTCAATAAGTCAAACGGTTTTATACTTACATTTTGAGTATACGGTGAATATATATTAAGGTACAAACAATCTTCTTGACCAACTATCTCTTGTTGTCGCACGTAGGGATTCCGTTGTATACAAATAGGACTTACTTTAGATGCATCATACTCTCCTTCCCACGGGGATATTGGAACTGGCGCCTGTTAATGATAGGCGGTTATTTAACATCCGGGAACTTTAATAACCTTTTCAGAAGGTTGAATTGGTTAGAGAGGTAGTCTCAACTGTTAATTATTTTATTTGTTGAAAAAAAATATAATATTTGTGACCATTATATGACTATTTTAATAATATATTCTTATAGTGCGGTTTTTCTTATTTCTTTTTTGTGTTACCTACATCAGTCGTGTTTCTGACTAGTCAAAAAAAATGCCCGACACGGTTACTGGTGCCAGTATGATAAGAGTATGGAATGATTATATATTCTTTGTTGTACCAAATTTATATGAGAAACATAAACATAAAAAACATTTAGTGTACAAAGGTGGACTTATCTCTTTATGATATCTCTGCCAGTTAACCAGGAAGGATGAGTCTCAATAAACGGGTAATAACGTAACACAATTTAAGAAATTAAAGTTAGTTACATCTAAAAAACATATATATCATTATTATCACACACACATACATAAATAATACCAATATAACTATCGAAATATACATACACATATAGCTATTAAAAACATTTACATATATATTTAATACATTATTATATTATATATAGGTACACTAAAAGTACACAAATATGTTATATGAAATATATTTAAATATATGCTGTAATTAAAATATTAACCACCGTCTAAAAGACCGCCAAACGCACGTAGAAATGGGAAGTACCGTAAAACGAGTGTACATTATAGTAAGGGAAGTGTTAACACTTACGGATTTAAAAAAAGAATGAATGGATGTGCATTTCTCGGCGAAGTCGGATTAGGAGCTAATTATGCTTAACGTAATTGGAATAAGTACGTGATCATACGTACGTTGACCAAAAACAAAACTTATAAAGTAACTCCTCTGCCAGTATTCGAAATCGGTCAACGCGCCCGACGCTACATAGGTACAAATCTGTCAGTCTCTCCGATATACATAATACATAGACTGATAAACACGCTACTCTTTTATACGGAATGAATGAATTCGATGACAT
>JAXGGP010000028.1:7277274-7311451 GCA_035584415.1 Eueides aliphera
ATGAGTATATATATATATATATATATATATATATATATTTATAGATAATATTTTTATATATTATGAAAAATTCGCGTTATATTTAACAATTATATATTTTATAATATGTACAAACCTCTACAAACTACATACTTTTTATCACATAACCTAGAGTGGTACTAAATATCTATAACATTCTATGAAATTGAAAACTACTGTATTATATTTCAATGTCACAATGGACGCAAAGAAATTCCTTGTTGACGATGTACATTCGTAGGGGTGGCTGTCGTCCGCCGACGAACTAAGCACGCCTTACAATTGTAGTGAGTGAGCTGCGACATGCGTTTGTCTCTTTCTCTCAATTTCAACCCCTCCCTCCCTTACTCATAAAACGAAATGGAATGTTCAGTGGATTGTACATCGAATAGACTATTTTCCAGTTTGTAATTTAAATTAGTTTTAGGATATAGTACAATATAAAAAGCAACCGAATAGTGAGCATAAATTAGTGATAATCAATCGTTCAAACGTGAAAGTGACGTGGTGGCAATAATTTTGCAGCGTGAGTGTGGAGCAATGTACCGCGCCGTTCCTTATCGATTTTCTCTATGCTGCATTAAATTACTATATAAATCGTGAATGCGGACTGCAAATATTTTAGCAATATGCCTTACGTTTGCCGTTTTATGATAGAACCAACCGTTTAGAATAGTATTTTTATATTTTATATTACCGCTCGTCGAATCGCTAGTTACCTGCAATATATACATGTTAACATGAAGCAATAAATATTTATATTTTTTAACAATTATAACATATTATGTAGAGTTAACCTTATGCCGTTGGTTGTGTCACCATTGTTTTGGGAATGGTTAAACATTTGGCTAATACAATTTCTGAAGAGTGTATACCATGAAATTATGATGGTGGCCTTAAGAGGTGGTAATAGTTCACTGGGCACTGCATCACATGGATGTGGCATTCATGGAGGGCAACAGAATGCGCTTGATTTGACGCATCGTTTACAAACATCGTTAGGCATGCAGCATAGTAGCGCAACGCAAGCGGTGAGCCTCCACGCCAACCACGTCAACCACACTAATCACGTAAATCTCGTTAGCCACACTAATCACGCCAGTCAAGGCAATCAAATCAATGTCCCGTCATTAAGCAGCGTGTCACTGTTGATGCAACAACAGAGCCCCGCTACCCTCAAGCACGAACAGAACACACGATACTCTAATTCCAATTGTATGCTGCCCTCGCATCACTACAGATTATTGTCTCAAACCAGTAAGTATTCACAAAATGATTTTGATGTACTGACACAATACATTTTCAATTTAAAACTTACCTCCATACATGTTCTGTTCTGTTATATTCTTTGTTTACGGCGTTCTAAAGGTCCTAGTTAAGTACTAATTACTTCGTTATTTATGTATGATATAGATATGTTATGTTTTTTTAAATAAATTATCATATTTTAAGGTATACAATTAATTGAATACAAGAAAAATATTAAAAATTAAATGGGGATTAGATGATATTAAAAACATATTAATGGTTAGTTTAATTAAATCATATCAAATTGCATATATTTATGAATTGTAATTATTTCATATAACTATAAGACAAACTTTTCTGACTTTTATAGTTATTTTATTTCTACTTCATTAATATTTTTACTATATATAGATTGTTTATATATATTTATAGCGATATCAATCAATTATTTTATATATATGTTGCCATTGTTATGCCGTTGATTTTCTTAGCGATCATCAGTTATCCTCGAGCGTCCACACCACACAGTGAGTTGAATTGGCATCACATAGGTGAAGTATATTTTATATTTATTGCTAATTTTTCTTTTACTTTGTATGTATAATTTCCATCTGAATCACACTTACTTCTTTAAAAATACATTCAGTCGACTGTTATAGTTTCTATTAATCTTGATAAGCATTATATCTTACAACTTTATTTGTTATTAACACCCACATTTTAATATCGATCCCCACTAGAGATTATGAAATATTTATTATTTTCATTTCTTCGCTCTATTAAAAAGGCAAAGAACGGCGAAATTTTAGATCAAATTCCGCCGAGATTGAGAACACTAGGCAACCAAGTTCCCGCTGCGTGCCGGGATACAGCGAGAACCTGCAAAAAAGTTATAAAAATTGAGCTAAATATTTTTTATTAAAATGAAATACTAGTTAAGATTCATAGCAAACACAAGTATTTTTAATAAAATCACATATTATAATAGTTTCCCCTGGATTGATCGTTCGCTTGGTAAAAAATAACAGTAACCATCCGACCATATGTTTACGAAGAATGTTTTATGTTTCAGGGCCAGAATGTTATCATCCATCAGGGGCCGCAGGCGGTGCCTACATGTCAGCTGCGAGCGGCGCACAAGGATCCGCGCAAAGCATACGGACCCAATCCGCACCGCAGCCATCCGCGCCACCGGCGCAGCAGCAAGATATTTCAAAAACAACAATGGTAAATATATTATACATATATTGTTTTCTTATAACGCATTTTTACTCTATAATATAATATCTTTAAGTAACTTCATCTAGATAAGGACCTCAAGCACTTATTTTACACGATAAGTGTAGTATACAAGATAAGCGTTTTAAATACTTATATGTTTATAGTGAACGAATGAATGAATTCATATTTATGGTGAACATTGTATGTATTATCTACTATTAGCTTAAATTATATATATTTTTTTTTAATTTATTAAACAAAGCCCAGTTTAATAATAATAACTTCGTAATTTTATTTCTTTTTTTGTTTTAATTTTATTGATTGTATTTATAATATTAAAAGTAGAGTATAGTTAAAATAATCAT
The DNA here is from genome assembly GCA_035584415.1 of Eueides aliphera. NCBI lineage: Eukaryota > Metazoa > Arthropoda > Insecta > Lepidoptera > Nymphalidae > Eueides > Eueides aliphera. Next base: position 7,280,127 of record JAXGGP010000028.1, read on the forward strand.
ACTGTAAAGTATTATTAATAACTTTTTTTTAATCTTCACACTATCTAGCACATATAAGATTTATTAAGACCCCATTTTCCCCACTTTTGGCCGAATGTAGGTATTGTATTTCATTTCCTTGAGAAAAATTTGAACTCACAACAAAGTCGCACTCGATAAAACCCTGCCACAGCTGGGCTCATATAATATTTTGTTATTATTAATTAATCTTATACTTAGTTTTGTATCACTTGAAATTAGGATTATAATATAGCTGTAACCTGAGAACCAAGATCATATTACAACTTCCTTTGATAAGCCCAGTAGGTTAATCATGTTGAGTCATGTCAACTGTTAATATTAATTAAATAAATAAACTATGTCATTTTAATGGTGAGTAAATTATTAATATGTGTAATATTTTATTATTTAAATGATTAAACATGCTTCTATTTAGTTATAAAAGATTACTGTAATGATAAAATAATATGAATATAATAGAACATTAAATACGATACTTTTATTCAATAAATATTTTATTCCAGGCGGGTTCAAGCTACGTGTCACCACAAAATCAAACGCCGCCGTCGCGTCCACAATATCAAAATTTCCAATACAGAGCATCGCAACATGGGAACAGGCCTAGCAGCCACCCAAGGTAATTCCCGCTAATCGTGCGTATCTATTTCAGGGGAGGGAAGTCGATGGACTTTAGCTGATTGTAATTTCTTTTTATTTTTTGTTAGTAAAATTTCTGGGCTGGGCATAAGGATATACTAGGGTGGGCACGGTCCGTCCAGCGCGTTTCTATGTGAATGTGCTGGAGAAAGGAACTTAGTATTTTAATTATTTTTATTTCTTGCCCTTTAACTGTAGTATGGAAGTTTGTATGAAATTTTTGCCTGTATAAATAATGATTTTTACTTTGACATAGGTACTCTTTTTTACTCTATAACTTTTGGTAAAATTTAAGTGTCTGTCTATTGTTTCATAATAATCTACATTTTTTTATGTGCATATAGATAGATTGCTATTTACATAATACTAAAAATAAATCAAATATTTTCAAAATATTTGTCTGTCCTTCTGTTTAATCGAGCTTATCATCAGAACAGCTGAAGCAATTTCTATAGAACTAGTGGTCATGGGAACAGGACTTAAGTTCTCGCTTCTAGATTATTGTAGGATCGAAATTTACGAGGAAAACGGAGCATGACGTGCGCGCGAGCACCTTCATTGACTTGACTTCTCTATTTAATTCGACTTTATCTATCAAGAAAATCAAATTATTTCCCAAAAGACTTAAACAAACATTTATTTAGAGTATTTTTATAATATTTTTTTTCAGTTTAAGTCTGTATTCCGCACATGGCAGGGTAGGCAAAGGCAGCTTGGGAACCTGTTGTTAAAGATACTCCGTTCCTTTTCCGGAAGTGTGTGTCAGTGGCGAAACTCAACGCGTTTTGCTTTATTATCAGAGTGGAGAAATGAAAATATTTAATACTTTACTTTCTCGAACGGGGATTCAACCCACAACCTGTCGTTTACAATGTCACGGTTGTGCCCCTGCGTCACGACAGGCTTCGAAATTATATATTATATAAATGTAAATTAAAATGAAATTTCTGTATACATATTGATAACAATTATAAAAATAATTCTACAATACCAAAACACAAACAATTTTAATCTTGTCTGTCTTTCTATTTGTCTGAGCTAATTTCTGGTATAGTTGAACTGACTAACTCTGAGTGATAGAAGGATTGTGGAGCAGCATACTTTTTACCTTCAGAATTTAGGATCCTGGTTTCTATAAAAAATATGTCTATAGCCTGCCTACCTAGACAGATGAGAAATAACTTATCATTTATCAATAAAATATTATAAAAAAAATTACTTTGTATGAAATGTGATCATGGCAACATTATACAGTAAAATATGTTTGGTGGCATTTGTTTTAAAGGCATTTGCGTTTTAATGGTAGTGCTTAATGCTGCTCTTTCTCTTATTAAGAGAGCGAGGAAATAAAAATAATTCATTCAACAATGCAACGGGCAATAACCTTGATGTGCCTCTGGCCCATGGCTGCCTTGTTTGATATTGAATTAAGTAATTATGCTTTTCATCTTGTTACAGACAACAACAGCCATACATGGGTGGTGCAGGTGCCACGGCCGCGGGTCCTGTTATGTATCACCCCACACTAGTCTTCCAACACCCCATGGGTCTACCACAGACTTACCAGCAACCCAGATCTAGTACACCTGGGTAAATTATACTTTCTACAAATCTTTTAAATTAAAAAGTTTAAAATTTAAATATAATGCAACAATTTTATTATAAGAAAGGTTCTCTTAGAGTATCACACGGTACCACATTTTCTTTTTATTGTGTACCAGTTGGTTGTTTATTTGTTTTAGATTGCAGTTTATCAATATAGTTAAATAAAATCTTGGAGACTTTAATTTTATTAATGTTATATCTTCGTCAATTAATGAAAGTAATATGTAATGTTAAAATATTTATTACAAATAGCAATTTTTTTACGAAAATGTATATAGCATTGATAGTTTGTTTTACCAGTTGCGTCAACAATAAAAAATTTATAACAAGAGCACTCAAAAATATACTTGTCCATTTCCAATTAATGAGTTTAGATTTCCAATTATTATCATATTTCGATTAGATTAAATGACGTCAAATATTTTTACTTTCTCACCTACTGGAGAAGTCTATATTATTAATTTAAAACAACAGTCTCGAGATAATGTTTGTATAATATATATTTAGAGGCCTGTCGTTGCACAGAGTGCAACTGTAAAAGCGACATGAGCTTGATCGCCCCCATTCGAGGAAATGAAATATAGTATATCCATTTCTTTGCTCTGGTAACAAGGCAGAGGCGTTCCGTTCCGCCACTCAACACGCAATGTCTCAGTCTGTGTTTTAACACTAGGTTCCTAAGTTGCCTCTGTCTACCCTGCTAGTGGGTGATACAGCGTGAAGCTATAAAGGAAGTATATTTTTAGGTCCACCCTCTGCCGCATGATGTCACGCTTTTGTCGACATTTCCCTTCATTAGAGAGTTACACATAATAACTTTAATCCTTGTGATTTAATTTAAGTCTACTTCAGTTTAAGATTTCAATTGAATCGCCCTATAAAGTTAGGATTGTTTGGCCCTATTTTGTAAGAATACTTAGTTATATATATTATAAATTTATTTTTGGGGCATTCCATAGTGAGTGGTGGGACTGTTTACACCATAATTCCTAATGTTTGGACTTATAACCTTCTAATTTGATCTAATATAAAATGATTAAATAGATATTTTTAAGATATTATGAACGAACTTATGGAACTAATACCGAAAAATATAAATTGTTTACGTATTTGGGTGATAGATTAGTAGTTAAAGAAATGTCACTGGTGGGGCATCAAAAATATCTCACCTCCGCCTTCTGCAACTTCAATCAAGATTTTAGCTCAAATACTTATACATAGCGAGATGTCTTTGGCTATGCTTTAAACTGGTTAGATATAGTACTGAATAAACTAAAAATTAGAACCAAGCTTAATTTCTACAAGAAAATATAGACCAAAGAAATTGTGACTGGTGGGACATCATTTTGTAACTGGTGGGACAATTACAAAATAGGTTAAAACATTTACTCTTTTTTTGTCATATTTAGAATTATTTATTATCATTAACGAGGATACATGAGAATATTTTAGTTTCCCATTTTGTATTGATACTTTTTTCATATCTTGAGATGTTTCGGTTAAACATTTCAACCTGTTTTAAAGTAGCAAAAGGTTGAAAGTGAATCTATTTTTTAAACTGAGCCGCACATCCATCAGAGAAGACATAGATTTTCTTCAAATCAGGGTATTTGTGATGGTTTAGGTCATCACTCATAACGACGTAGGAAGCTTTTTTCTTTCCTCGTCGTATTTATCGTACTTTTTCTGATTTTCTTGAGCAGTCTTCCACTTATTTTCATCACTTTTCAACTTTTACCTATATTTCCTTTTCCGCTCAGCAGATTCATCTAAAAAGCAATAACTACAAACACACTCACAAAAAATCATATAAGGAGGTTAGAAACAGGCTAGAAATTATTAGAATTAGTCCATAATAAGTCTCAAAAAAATGTCATTCACTGGGACTGGTGGGACAAAAATGAAACCAACCCTTCCCTTACTCTTTAACACCTTGCACCAGGGAAATATGCTTAGACGTTCAACAATTAACCAATTCTTACTATCCAAAAAACCTGTTTAAGTACGGCAAATTATGAGGCTTTAAATGCAACTATTGTATGTTTTCATGTGACTGGTGGGACACGCTATATGCTCATTGTATTTATGCATTTAATAATATAAATTCTTACCTTTTCTTACAGTATTTGTAAGTTAAAATAAAATTAAAGAAATTCTTTTTATTTCCCGAGGCTGTCTCCGTTACTCTCCTTGCAAAATAGACCAAAAATATTGTGGCCAGTATGATGCGAAAAAGTCATACCACTTATTCATACCTAAATAACAAATTGTCACAGTGAAAAAAATACTTCCTCTCATCTTTTTCGAAATATTTTTTACAGACCATGGAAATTTAACTAACATACATTTTGTTAAGATTGGTTATGATCTGATCAATTAAGAAAAAAATTATTTTCCTATTTTCCGTGGAATGCCCCTTTTATAAGAATAATATGGATAAATATTTTTGTATACATTTTTTTATGTGTTTTATCATTAATCATATTAAATATGTTAAGAAGTTGTCACCCACAACTTTTTCATTTCCATGGTCTTCCTGATCATATTTACATTCTTTTAATTTATTGTTTGTCTTACATACAAAAATTATTTTTATCCATTTGTTGGAAAGACAGGAAATTACAGTTTTTTATCAAGCTGTTTCATGTGTGCATTTCCATATATTTTATGGTACGGACTTTCTTTTATTTCCACATCAATTGTGTTAGAACTTTGCTGAGCCAGTCTTATATGTCGGCTATAATTGGTCATCACTCTGAACATCGTTTACTAAGCTATAGCTATATTTCAGCTAGTTCGCGTTTCTTCGTGATCCTTCTCTTTGGCATTAGAGGCATTTGAATGCGAAAAAAGCATGATGATAAAGCACAAAGCCTCCCCCAGTTTACCAGGTGTGGCAGATTATTAAGCGTCCACCTTTTTTCTTTGGCACTTTTAAGCAAGACAATACCAAGGCGGTATTGTCCGTCGACGACAGTGACTATGAAATTTCAGCCTTTATTCATCACCTCAAGTTCGTTCTATATTATTTTTTTTTATCATGTAGATTTGTATGATAGACTTTTATTTGAATATTATTTGCTTTATTGTTATTAAAGACGTGATACTGCCCATATACGGACCAACCTTTCTTAAAGATATCAGTAATTTACTCACTGTTGGTTATTCATTTCTTGTGTAATAAGCATACTGTTGGTTTCTAATAGCGTCTACGTCAAATGTGTCAATGTACATGTACTTGTTGCAAACTTGCTTTTATTTTTTATTTTAGGTATACGTAATGCATTTTCTTCAATACCGGAAGGGTCATATTTTGTTTCCATCTGTTTGAATCATTTTTTGCTGATAAACAAAAAAATATTCAAACCAAATTGCTTTTGCGACGAGGCGATACGGGCAATAAAGGATTAACGTTACCTGATTCGCGTTCGAAATACTCGGTTAACTTCAAACCAATTCAATTCGTGACCAAATCACTACGTTTAAATCTTAACGTCCAATTAAATGCCTCTTATTCTGTGATAAGTGTCTGGTTGTCCTTATTTTCAAAATTATTGTGCAGCCTACTGCTCTACTAACACTACAATAAAGTATCATTAAAAACAAAACAAGTGCGAACTTGGGAACCTAATGTTAAGACACTCCGTTCTACTTCCCAACGAATTTGAGGCATTGCGTGTTAAGTGGCGGAACTCGACGCCGCGCTATTGCTTTATTACCAGAGCGAAGAAATGAAACATGAAATATTTAAATTGAAAATATTAAATATTGCTTCAAGTGGGGCTTGAACCCACCACCTGTCGGTTACAGTCACACACTTGTGCCGCTTCGGCACGACGGGCCTTACCTCAAAATAATGTTTATGTATAACTACCATCGATTGCATTTAATGTCTCAAGTAATTACAAACAGATCACAATTCTAACAAACTAATTTTTTGACAGTACGCACTAATGGTAACATTACACTGTATTTTAATATTTATTTTTTCACGCTGACATTTTGATGCTGCCGACAGGAAATCACAATTTATGGACCACGGGTGACGCAATTTACTCTTGCATTACTTAATATTTCATTTTTAAATGCTATCTATACAATAAGATAGGTATAATATAATTATAGTATACTAATTTTATAAAAATATAATTAAAAATATTCTCTTTAATACAGGTATTATCCATATATGGCGCCGTATATTAGTTACACCACTCCTACAGGTCACACCTCGCCCTGTAAGTATTATATCTTTTGTACACGAAATAAAACTATATAGTGCAATTATATATTTTACAATCAATTATAATACTAATTTCATAATATATACAATAATCTTAATAATAATTTTAATACAATTTGTTCTCAAAACTTGGAAGTCATTGATTTTTGAATGACCAGGGTATTTCTCACTTTCATTAATGATGAATATACTCAAGTTACATAACAAGTTAACATATGTTAGTGTCACAATATTTTGTTATTTGTTTAATATCCTTTTACACATATAGGTCCTCGTCATTGCTCCTCTGAGAGATCATCTGTCCGTAAGCGTATTTTCTATACTTTAACGAATGTATTTTCATTTTCCTGCTCTGAGATAGAGAAGTGTATCAACTAAGTTCTAGCTGGTTACTATATTAACAAAGTGTGATCATCCTTCAATAGACGATCACACTTTGGTTTATAAATGATTGACCCAATTTCGTATGTAATACTCTGGACGGATCTGTCAATATTTTATAGTAGAATTAAAACTGACAAATTGGCAATATATAACAATACGCTAACAGTGGCTTGTGATTTTTCGACGCCTTTGATTTTTCAATTCTTTTAAAGCCCTAAGAGTAATCTAAGTATAATGTAGACAATTTTTATTATATATCATAATACTTTTGTATGGATGCAATTAAATCATAACTGGTAAGTTTTTAATATAAATCTATATAAAAAATTAAATTATAATAAATATTTAGGTTGTCGTCAATCACTATACAATTATATAGTTGAATATGTTTAGTTAGCCCAACCTAATGTTTTTTGTAACAGATTACTACCCATCGAACGGTCAGCAAATAGGCGCTGGCAGTGTAGGGGGCTCCGGTCGCGGCAGCTCGGGAGCGCTGGTGCCGCAACAGCCCGCCGCGCCGGCCGCCCCCAACGCCTTACCGCACCAACCGCAGCAGCCGCACTTACATCCAGCAATACCTGGTAAATTAGTCAAATATAACATCAGATTGGAGATCAAAGAAAACAAATCTTTTACTCCATCTTTTATTGAACCGGGGTATATATCCTCATTCAAAAAGATGTGCAATGTCGGTATAAATGAGGCCTGTCGTGGCACAAGCGTGCGAGTGTAAACACGACAGGTTATTTTCTGTTTCGTAATGTTTTCATTTACTCGTTCTGGTATAAAGCACACAATGTCTTAATTCATCAGAAAATGCGGAACGGAACGGAGTGTCTTAACACTAAATTCCCAAGTTCTTCTGCCTACGCTACCATGTGCATGTAATGTGAATGTGCCATGTACCTGTACATTTGACAAAGTTTATCTTGATTTTATAAATATAGTTCCTAATATGTGTCTCTTTAATTTCAGGTATCCGACAGACCCCTCCGAAACGTACTTCCCACAGATTAGCTATTATTAATCCCTTAACTAGTGAGTAAATAAAATTCAAATTTAGAATGATAATAACTCTTCGATATCTTAAAAAAGATACATTATTAAATTTTAAATATCATTCGCTTGTTTCAGAACAAGATATATTCTCAGAAATAAATTCTAGTGATAGTCAAAATGTTAGCGGTGAATCTAGTGAACGACAAACACCTCAACCGGTATGTATAGATAGTATTTTAAATTAAATGTACACATAACATGTCCAGATTTCAAATATATATAATTTTAAGCTTTCTGCTGTGCATAAAGCACGCTATATCCCGCATATAACGGAGTAAGCAGAGGGGTAACCCTACAAATTTAATCTTAAGGCACTCCATGACCATTAAAGCTTCTATATATACACTGAGACGTTTTCAATGGCGGAGCAGCGGAATTCAACGCCGCGCCAATCACACTATTGTGAACTTTTGCAATATATATAAACTATATAATAATTTTATGTATATTTCTTTTTATATATATAAATGTTTTATCTAGGAACCAATAAGTAGTGCCGTTGAGGAGTTTACAAGAAGAGTAAGCGAAGTCGCCAATCAACCGTCAGCGAGTGAAAGTGCTAAATCGAACTTTGTTTCTAAGAATGTAGAAGTGCCTGCTACAACTGCAAGCTCCAACGATCAACCTCATTCAAATGCAATAAGTACTATTAATAATAATATAGTAAAGTCTGACATATTAAATGATAACGAAAGTAAAAATTTAGGAAGTGAAATAATAGAATCCAACGAAACGCCGGTAGTGTCTGCTATATCGGACAGTCCTGTTGTAGTGCCTAAAATGCCTATCAATGTTAAGCAAATTCAGAAAAGTATGGATCTAATACAGCCTTTTGCCGTAGATAATAAGAATTTACAAAATAATAAGCAACCAAAACAAAACAAAAACAAACCAGTTGTGCCTCAAGACGAAATAGAAAAGCAATCAGATAATTTGAATTCTATAGTTCCTCAAACAGTACTCATAGAAGCGAGTGTCACGCCAGAATCGATACAATCTTCTGCGACACTGGCATCGCCCGTTACTGTATCGGTGTGTTCGTCTACACTCACGTCCGTAGGTCATAACCAGCCCGAGTTCATCCCTGCCAACTCTTCGTCTGTTAACTCTCCCGCGCCCTCTCCCGCTCCCGCCCTCGCTCCCGCTTCTGCTCCAACAACGACCCCTGCGCCTCAGCCCCAGCCCCAGCGTATAAGAGAACCTAGAGACAGAATGCGATCAGAAGATAAGGAAAAAATTATTACCAAACCGAACTTAACTGATAACGCGCTTCGACCTAATGGACCAACTGGTGAGTACACTGTTTCCTTTGCTACATATAATACTACAAATGGTATTACTATGTTGATAAAAAATTTAATTAATCAAATAGTTCAATACCCACACATTGTTTAAATTTAAAATAATTTCCAAACACTAAACGAATTGATCAACCATTTTAAACATAATGCCTTGAAAAGTTTTTGTCTAAAATTAGAGTATGTATACTGGTTTACTCGTCTTAATACACGCCGTATTTAGTAGAAAATACAACAAAAAAACATGAATAATAAAAATGTCTAAATATGATACATAAAATCATAGTAGATAGATGTAGGCTTAAAAATTTGTTTTGCAGAAATAATATATTAATTAGCAAAAATGAACAGGATAATTGTAATTATTTATAGACTGACTTTTTTAAAAATTATTTATTTACACATTTATATGATAATATATAAATACACATTTATATGATTTAGGAAACTATAGAACTTAAAATTAATCTAATAACAATTATTAAAACTTGGTTTCTAAACCCAAGTAATAAAAAAATCATTTATATTAAAATCGCAAAATGTTTTAGTAAGATGAACAAAGAAAACGTAATTCTGCTGTGTCTAGAAAGTACTTTATATATTCAGCAAAATAGATCTCATCATTTTCATTAGCTAAAATAGACGTTCAAGGCATACGATTCTAAGTTAATGGTCAAATGTCTTTCCTGACAGCTAATATTAAAAGACTTTTATAACTTTAACAAATATTAATAGTATCTTTGATTTTCGCGATTGTTACACATTTTAAATAAAACTATTTTAACCGGATTAATCGCGTATATTCAATTCTACACATTTTTAGGACACCCGACGTTTCGAACACTTTAGACACGAGACCAAGGACTACAGTAAAGTGTTCGAAACGAATGGTTTCCTAAAAATGCTTAGAATTCAATATACACGATTAATCCGGTCAAAATTATTTTAAATAAAATATTTAACAAATATTACTTGGATAATACAGATTGCTCCTCATGAGCTTGTGCTGCACTTTTGGCACATGGAAATAAACACCTTATTTAATATAATTATATAACTTTTATTATATTTTTTTTGAGACGTTCTCTGATGGCATTGGAAAGTAATTTATTTTAACATTGAAATAAGATTTTAATTTGTAAATATAATTGTCTTCGTTAGTTTAAGAGTTAACTATTTGTTTTACGTATTTACGAAATAATTGTAAGTTAAGAGCGTTACAGTTATAGAATTATAGAGTTCATCATTTTGTTCTGGTGCTTACCAAAAATAAATCAAAGTCTAGGTTAGATTATACATATTGATTAAATTTAAATAAGTTATAAGTATTTTTGGCTAAGAATGTTAGGTCATTAATATATTCTTTTTTTTAACACAGACTTATGTATAAGTAGCCTAAGAATGAATTATGCAGCTTATTAAACGTTGCATACAGCTAAATTTAACATCCAGACATGAATGTTTGACCAAAATGAAGTTAGTCTGTTCATTCAATTACTGATAAATTGTCATTGCAATTCTTAATAATTACCAAGTAATTATTAGGAAGTATCATCAAGAGTTCTTTCATATACATTTGTTTCCAAATATAATCAATAACATTAGGTTTTTTAATTGTGATATTTTAAACAAAACTTAATTTAAAATTACTTAATTTTATATTTACTTAATTTTAAATTAAAATTATTTATAAAATAAAATATAAATAATTTAAATATATTTTACAAAATACAAATAATATTATTTAATGGTTAACAACAAACAATTCCATATTCCATGTACATAAAAATCGATCTTGTCAATTAAACACTGTTTTATGTGCATAGTTTAAAAGAACAATATTACTTTCCAATTACATACGCCTTTTATATATTTTTTATATTATTTATTTTTCACAACATTAGTATTATTATTGTTGATTAACTGGTTTTAAATATAATAGGTCTGTAATTAATTATTATACCCCGTTAGAGAGGTTTTATGCAAGCCTTTCTGAGGACAATCAAATAATTAATATATGCAATTAATAAAATATTATATTATATCTACAATTCCATATAATTTATATCAAAATTATATTTTCTGTACTGATTTTTATATTCACTATCTAATATACGGTCGTTGTGCAGCAATCTTCTTATCTTAACACTATGAATTTAATCGATTAGCCAAAAAAAAATTTTTTTTTACTAAATCTGAGCTGTGATACTTTAAAATATGTTCAACGTAATTATGGCAACACTTGCTATACCATAGACAAACCGTATGGATCGCCAGATATGTTTTATATCGTAGCAGTAAATTAAAGAATAAAATAATATTAAATATTTTTTGTATTTAATATTTTTTCTTTTAATTTTTTTAAATGAATGCCTAAATTAATTCTTAATACAACGAATATTGAATTCGAAGAGTTTAACGAAATATTTGAAAATAATATTCGTAGTATTACCCTTTAGAATCTATTGTCGCTTAAAATATTATTTTTCATTTATTTATTAATAATTAATTATAAATATGCATTACAAGTAACTGCAAATAAAAAAATACAAAAAGTATTGAAACATAAAAAATTACATTGTCGATTCGGTCTTGCGCACAACACTAGTTGCATTAGGTAGCCTGTCCGCATGGAACGATCCAACATGGCGGCTTTTACTTCACAGTCACTCTGAGCATGGCTGCGTTTTAAATAATTTTATCTTTATTACTCGCAACCTTTTTTACAACTTAATGATAATTTAGCATTTTTAGATTATTTTTTATGTAAGTTTTTAAAAATAAGTAAAGTGATAGTAGTGAAACAAGTGCTAAAATTCATTCTAGATCCTTGAGTGACCTTTTGAATAGACTTTCTTTTACCATATTGCTGCGTCGACGTAACATTCTGGGCCTCTCGGAGTTTTGTTCAAAATTTACGGATTTGCAAACTGTGATATAATCAAGCTATCAGTGCCACATATTTTTTATTTAGTCTAATAATCGCAGGTACAGTGTAGATAGAACTCCCACGTGGAAATACCTCACGTCTCTATTTATAGATTCCGATCTTGGTTCATAAAAAGTAATATATGACTTTTAAAATGTGTAAAAAGTCACATTAGATATCAAGACCTGTTATAATTATCATTATTAATCTTTTACTATTCAATTTTGCTACACTCTACGTTCGATATTGCGAGATAGAGATGGAACTGCCATTTTGCAGATTATAGTATTTTCATATAATTCACATAAATATAGATTAATAAGTTGCCTAATCAATTGAATAGAATTTAAATCTATGCCTTTATAAATGACCTTTATTGCCGACAACCTTTCTACTTGCGAAATATGTAAATTTTGATCTCATACTGAGACAAAGTATATGTATGCATTCATACATTATATTTGCTAGTGACAGTGGTACTTACTACATATATATTTAGAACAGTGCATTAAGTGTATACATGTAACATTTACTTAAGTTTTTAAATTTAGATTTCATTTTCTTTCATTTAAAAAAAAGGTAGATAGGATCTTAATAAGTGAAAGTTTAATTTATAAACCATTTTAAAAAATTATAATTTACTCTGATGCAATTCATTTAAAAATATTTATTTTTGTGGATGATTCTTTTCTCATGGTGATATTTATTTAAAAATTAAAGAGTTTACTAATTCCGCTATGAGATGTTACATTTTGTGTTAACTCATATGGATGTCATTAATTAAAGCTATTACACAGTTTTATTATATTTTAGTTAAATCACAATTACTTCTTAGTATGAAATAATCTTTAAACTAAATAAATTAAGTAATCAGTTGTTCATTGATATTAATGACTCAAAGCGCAAAATAATATATATATATATTTTTTACAGAGATTAGTTCAGTTGATAGTTTATTGGATACTATCAATCCTTCAACTAGTCAAGTAATTACAAATATTGGTGTAGAACTAAAAGATTCAAAGCAATTGTCAGAAAAACTTGAGACTGAATTACCCAATGTTGACAAGGAACCTGAGGTTGTGATAAACAGAGAGCCAACATTCCCTGTCAAATCTACCCCCACTGCCACTGAACTTTTATCAGCTAGCATCGAAAAGGTTGCTAAAGAGCAATCAGTAAATGAATTATTAATAATAAAAGAAGAATCAAGTGCAATTCAAGCTCAAGCAAAACTTACCCAAAGCATAGCTAGTGTAGCAAGAAATCATCCTGAATCTAAAATGAAAGATATTAATCTTAATAATAAGACATCAGGTTTGTAAGCTAAGTTTATTAATTATAAGGCAAACTTTAGTAAAAATGTTCTAATTTTTTTAAAATTATTTATTATTTTAAGATCCTGATACTGCCAATGGAAACCCCGTTGAAGTGACTAAGGTTGAGACTGTTAAAGATGAAGTTACTAAAAACGAAAAAGCAATAAAAAATACAAAAAATAATAATAAGAAATCAAACAAAATGTCAAACAATGAAATGAACTTAAACAAAACTGATTCATATGAAAATGGTAAAGATGAGACTGATAAAATAAATAAGGAAGAAGAAAATAGCCTTTCTCAAGATGAAGAACCTTCAGATAAAGAAAAACCATCTACTGCATCTTCATCTTCTGCGTTTGTCCCCAAGTACAAATATTCAGATGGTGTGTTATTGTATTTTACTGCATTATTAAGTTCATGTAGGATTTAATCAATTTACATATATATAAACCTACACATGGGTTGCAAGTCCCACACACTGCTCTTAGACCTTGATCCTTTAAAGACACTCTTGCTTTTACAGTAAATTGGTTGAATGCTAAATAGTATCTTCTTTTACAGATCAATGGTCCCCGTTGAATAAATCTGGCAAGAAATATTATGATATTGGACTGCTAATGCAAATTAAAGATGATCCTCTTTCTAAGAATAAACCAAATGCTCCTTTATTGGAAACCTGCAATGTTATCAAGGTATTAACTACTTTTTGGTCTAGCTTACTTATTTTATTCAAGTGCAATTATAATAACTCTTATTTCTTGTCCTCAGTCACCTATTCCGGAGACAATGTCATTCAGCTCTATTTCACGTCCCATGAATGATTCACTTTTCCCTACTTTCTTGAAAAATTCTGGATCTGTTAGAAGTAACACACCAAGAGAACCCAATAAAAAAGAAGGAAGAATTATACCTGCAGGTGGTAAGCAATATTAACTAGGATTTTACACAAGACGAAAATTATAAAATTCTTATACAGCGTTATTATGCTATAGATATAGATTTATAAATATTAATAACAACTATTTTCAATCAGGTAAAGGCAGTGTGAAATTGTCTTCGTCCAATAGCTCACACAAGAATGTTATACATGTATCCCTATCTCTGAGGGAAGATGTGAAATTAAACCAAACAAAAGATGCTTGGAGACCAGCTCGTTTTAAAAAAGAAAACTTTTCTGAAGAAGAATTTAAAACACAGGTAAAAAAGGCCGCAAAAATCAAATTAATGTTTAAAAAACTTAAGGGTTAATATAAAATATACTAATGCATATTTATTTTACAGGATTTATACAAAAAATTCCGTGGTATACTAAACAAGTTGACACCTCAAAAATTCGATACATTATTAGATAAAGTTAAATCATTGGAAATCAATACTCAAGGCCGCTTAGAAGGTGTCATTGATTTAGTTTTTGAGAAAGCTATTGATGAGCCAAATTTTTCTGAAGCTTATGCGGCTATGTGCAGTAAACTTTCAATGTTAAAGGTGAAATATATAAAAAATATATAATTAAAGAATCTAAATTGCTAAGTTTTAATCTATTTTTACAAAATATATTTTTTATAGGTACCAGCTGATAATGCTCCTGAACAATGTGTCAATTTTCGAGGGCTAATTATTAGCAGATGTCAAAAACAATTTGTTACCAATAAGGTTGATGAACAAGTTTTAAAATTAGAAAAAGAATTAAATGAATGTACTGATCCTGTAAGTAACACTATAAAATTGCAATATATTGGTTTGCTGTAGTTTTTACAAAATGGTAAATAATTGGTGACATATATTTTAGGCTAAGAAGAAAGAGCTTCATCTAATGCTTGAAGAAGAAAATAGGCGTGTCAGAATGAGATCTGTTGGAAATGTCAGATTTATAGGTAAATGTTTTGTTTTGTTATTTAAAATAATTATATCATACATTTCTGCAATGCGATACCATATAAACTATCAAAAGTTCAATTGGGCATATGAACATATCTGTATGAATTAGAGGCACTCAATAAATACGGAATACAGCTTGCGAAATTACGTGCACATTTTGCGACATGCATGGCCTTGTATTTTTAACAAGCTTTATTTCATGCGAAGGAAAATTAGCCTGATTGTATGTAGCCTTACCATTGTTTTCAATAGCCTTATATATAGTTACTTACATTTTTTATTTTTATTTGCTTTGCTACCGTGAATGATGTTACATATGTTATTATTTGCAATCCAAGATTGTAAAAAAATATTTACTATAACACTAGCGAAATTTTAAATTAGAGATGGTTACTTGCGTGTGCTGCTAGCGATCAAACTCCGTTTTTTTTTTTATTTTTCTCTATTACTCTCTCTGATAAGGTACACATTATTGATATTATGTTGTAAGCTTTTAATGATTAAAAAATGCATTTATATATGTATGAGTCCTGTCGTGTGTGATTGTAACCGACAGGTTCAGGGTTCGATCCCCACTCGAGAAAATGAAATATTTAATATTTTCAATTTAAATATTTTATGTTTCATTTCTTCGCTCTGGTAATAAGGCAAAGCGCGGCGTTGAGTACCACCACTCAACACGCAATGCCTTAAATTCGGCAAAAAGTGGGGAACGGAAGTCGAACAGACTCTTTTCTTCTTTTTAACACAAGGTTCCTGGCTTTCTTCTGCCTACCTTGCCTCGTGCGGGATACGGCGTGAAGATATATAAGAAAAAAATATGTATGTTGTTAATAAGAAACAACAAATGTGACTTTGATTGGATTAAAATACCAATGCAATTGGATATTTAGAATATATACATAAACTTTGTTGTAACATGTTACCAAAATGCAAAAAACACATTTGTGCATTTTAAAGTTTTGTTTTCCCAAGTAATAATTAATAATATTTTTTATATTGCTTCAGTGTGTTTATACGAATATTAATTGCTACAAGCGAATAAGTCTTACAAACTACTGTTACTTGCTGTTTTTTCATATAACCTAATATGTGAAAGTGAGTCAAGAAATAAATTATTTATAATTATTTTCAGGTGAGCTGTATAAATTGAAAATGTTGACATCGAAAATTATGGTGTATTGTATGACATATTTAATAGATAAGCTAGAGGAAGAGAAACTGGAATGTCTTTGCAAATTGCTAACTACTATTGGCGAGCAAGTTGAAAGTGAAGTTAAGGAGCAACTGGAAATTGTCTTTAAGAAAATGCAAGATATTGTAGATCGCAAATCAAACAAAATCAGCAGTAGAGTTCGTTTTATGATCCAAGATGTCATTGAACTGAAGAAACGAAGATGGGTGGCTAAAAACGTTGTGGATTCCCAACCTAAAATGATGGACCAGATTCAGAAAGAAGCTGAACAACATCAAAGACATATTGAGGTAATATTACATAATATACTATATTTATATTACAGAAACATAATTATATTTTTTATAAGTAATAAATTGTATACAATTAAATAGTTAATAAACTGTTTTATAAAACGTACTTAGTTAATGAATGCGTCACCAATGGGCGGCGGTGGAGGTTTCCGACGCGACGACGGTGGTCGCGGCAAGCGCGGCGGTGAGAGACGCCAGGCTTCTAACTCCTTTGTGGACAACCAGTGGAAGACGCCGCGCAATAATTATGTTGTTGACACCTCGAAATTCAAGGCTGTCACACAAAAGGTAATCATGCGAACGTAAATATAATTACATCATTTATAATAAGTATAAACTTTCACTATCTTTTTTTCTAATTTGAATATTATATTTGTTAATATAACTTCTGAAACAAGGTGTGTGTCAGTTAACATAAACTAAAAAGATTTAGGTTTTTCCTTTATTTTGTTATTAGTTGCTTCAATATGTTATTGATTGAAAGGAATAAAAAATACACAATTTTATTTGTAATTAAGTCACTTATCATGTGACAACAGAATACACATTGTCATTGCTGTCAAAGGTTATTTTAGCGGCTACAAGATAAAGTTATCTTGTATAGTCTATCATATATGAAAGTTAATGTAAATTATTATTTTAACCCCCAACAAAAAGGAAGGTTTAAGTGTTATAAGTTTGATTTGTCCTTGTGTATGCCTGCAGCACCATAGCTCCTGAATAAATGTATCAATTAGAATATGTTTTTTTTTATTGAAAGCTTTGGTTATGACAGAGAACTCAAAAAAGAAACTCAGACTTAGACTCACTCAGAAACTCTAGGATATGTTATATGATAATTGAATTAGCAGTGTAGCAGTGTTATGAAAATGAATTATAACCTCCCCCTTTATTTCCAGAGTCTTAGTAACATAAAATTGGCCCCAACAAGCTTTACCTGGAATCAAGGCTCGGGGACAAAGACTCCAGCTCAAATAAGCAGTAACTCGATGATTAGTATTTCCAAAAATATGTATTCTGTCCTTGAAAATGTCCAAGCTGATCCCACATCTCTCAGAGGTAAAGAAATTTGTGCTTTGATTATATTGTACAAATATATCATATCATTATGTATGAATATATCATATTTGGTTAGTTTTTTATTACATTTGGTATTTTTAGTTATTTTATAATTATGCTTAATTTATATATGTTAAAATTGTGTTAAAATAGATTTTCGTACAAAAATATATGGTAACAATATGTATTAGCATATTAGTTGTATCAGTAAAAGTAATTTTCATGTCTTCATTATAATTAAATTTTAGCAAACAAGGATCTAACACCAAGCTACCAACATTCAAAGTCGATTGAGAGATCGACATTCAATTCCAGAGGTGATTTCAGTGAGTGATATAATAATTAATTGCTTAAAACTAGACTTCAATTTTAACTGTAAAAAATAAGTAAGGAGAAAAAAAAAAAGATAAAAATTCCATTGGCATCATTGAATATAAAGAGAATTAAAAATAATTACTGTGTCATACTATAGGAAATATTTATATTAAGATTCCATATTTGTCAAATTATAAAATTTCACATGTTCTATGATTGTCTTAATTAATAAAAAACAAGGAATTACTTACTACTTTAATTAATAAATAAAAAACAAGGAATTACTTTATTTAAAATATATTTTCCTGCTATAGACAACTTAAAAATGTATATAAATTAATTGCACAGATAGCGGCAGTGGAAGTCGTTCAGGGTCTATGGGACAGACAAGGTCCAACTCAAGTAGCAGAAGTTCGAATGCTACTCCAGCACCCGCCCCTGAACAAGTATCCTCTGTGCCTGTGGCACAAGAACCCCTCTCGGAGCCCATGAAGAAATCTGTCAAGACCATTGTCATGGACAAAATTGTTAATCCCAATGATGAAGAATTACTTATGGAGGTCAAGCAAACCTTCCCTGCTCAGTACCATGCGGCGGTGGTCACTGAGATACTTAATGTTGCCCTTGAAAAGTAAGTTTTATATTAAATTGACATGAAAACTTTACTTTTTTACGACTTCAATGTTAAACATTTTTGTCATATCACAGGTCAGCAAAGGAGACAATGACGATTGCGAAACTACTTCATCACCTTGTTTCCACAGGAACAATATCACCTGACAATTTATTGGCAGGTTTGAATGAAATCCTGGAGTTTGCACCTGATCTATACATAGATATTCCTATGTTATATGATTACTTAGGAAAGTTTATATCACCTCACATTGAAAAGAGGGTATGTATGATACAATGATTATTGAATTTTTGAGTGAAACATTCTACAAATACTGATTTCCATTTTATTAACATTTGTTTCTTTTTCAGTATATCACATTTGTACAGATATTTAGGTTGTGTGAACAAATTATCAAAGCCAATCAAGGACATATGCTCCTAAAAGCTATTATTAAAGAATTGAAAGAAAGCATGGGACCTTTCTTTGTTAAGACAAAATGGCAGGAATCCAACTTGGAATTCAAACAATGGATGGATGAAGCTCAGGTAAGTTTAAAGATTAAAATAAATGAATATCATTGATTATAAGACATATACGCAAAATGTATCTTCAATTTATTACGGTATTACAGGTTCCAAAATGGATAGAAGACAATAAATTTGAATTTATGGAGGGCGGTGACGCCATCGAAGACACGAAAAAGATCATGACACCAAGTGAAACACAAAGCAAACTACTGCAACTTATGAATGCTGATGAGAGCTGTGACTGTATCCGAGGGTGGGTTCAGGTAAGACTGACTAAATACTTTACAGAACAAATGTTAATATTAAAATTTGAATAAAATAAAAATACTTTATTTCACTAAAATTAAAAACAAATTTAGAGTTAAAAAATTTACAATGAGTACAAAGGCGTCCTTATCACTATAAGTGATGTCTTACAGGCAACACCCTTTTTTAGAAATACCTAAAATAAGAGACTATAGTTGGCGGACACAAAGTAATAATATACTATACATACATACTATTACATATATACATACATTTATTCAACATTCATATAAGGATATAATACGACGTGCCATAACAAAGACAGTCAAGGACTCTACTTAGGGCATGAATTTATTGTCATTTCTTCACTTTGAAAACAAGACAAAGCGCGACGCTAGTTTCATCTAATCATAATATCGGAAATTGGGTGGTGCAACGTAGTGTACTAGATACTATGCCTTTTTTTGCTTTATCCTGGTTGTAGAGTGAAGCGGAGAAATTGCTTGTATAGTGTATAAATAATGCAAACAGGATAATCTCGGCGCATCGTCCAGCGAGGATTGGTTCATGCGCGCACATATTCAAGCAATATGTGAGCACGCACTCTATGGAAACGACGGCCGCGATGTACTGCACTTCAGCCATGAGCGCATGAACAAATATTCGTCGCTTATCAACGAGTTCGGCGAAACCCGCGAACAGCGCGAGGCCAGCTGTCTCTTCGGCATACAGCAGCTAATACATAGACTGGAACATCCACAAGGTAATTCTAGATGTTTCTGGTATAGATATTTATCTATAAGAGGGTACATGATTTCAAGTCCACTTGCGTTCTTAATGGTTTTTTTTATCATTTCATTGTATGAGTGTGTAAAATATTCATTTGTTTTCTTTTACCGCCCAAATTGTATATATTTGTATCCAAAGTCTACATCGTCGGATTTAAAAAATTACTTACAATTTAATAAAAATCATTAATTTAAATTCCTTTTTTTTTTCAGGATTAACACTAGAGATATTCCAATACTTACATGAACAATATATAATTAGTGTCGAAGGATTTATAGCATGGGAAGTATCTGAAAAGGAGCCCGAAGGAAAAGGTATTTGTTATATTAATTATTACTTGACAGTATTTAATATATATTTAAGTTTAAACGATTGCGATATAAAAATATATGACAGAGGTTATATACTAATAATTTTGCTTGTCCGCAGCCGTAATGCTGAAGGCGCTGACGTCGTTCTTTACGAACATCAAAGAGGCGGACAACGAGGAGTCCTGCAGTGAAGACTGACGCGTCGAAGTTGCAGCGCGCGCCGCGGCGGTGGTGCGCGCCGCTGATTGTACCTTCACACTTAACGACCACGAAACCCTCCCCCTCCTACATATTTTTATATATTAGAATACTAACCTACCTGTCTTCTCAACTTTTCTTCGACTTGTTGAAGCCTCTGAAGCGTCTTTTCTCGCTTATATATTTCCTCGAACACTTAGATTATATTTTAATGCTTAACATAACGAGCTAGATAATGTTGTATTATATTTGTTATGGTATAGATATTTGTCGGAGTTGACATTTTGATTGCTTCGATGTGATGTTATCGATTGGTACGTTGAAATAATCGAACGTGATCGAACAATATCTTGATTCGGGAATAGTGGGAAATTTTAGGTTTTCTATTGTTATAAATTACAAAAAAAATAATTTCGATTCTTCGGGACGGGACGGGCATTTAGACATATGGTTGCATATGAAGGCCGGCCAATAGGAATGCAGTAATAATTGTAATATAGTTACAAGTAGTGCGTTGGCGTCGTCCCATGCGTGCCCGCGCCGCCCCGACGCCTCGTCAACATCTCACGCCAGTCTGGGTGAAGCTTTCCCATTGTTCGAGTCCGCTTGCAGTTCCTCTGCGCTATGGAATCTGTATTTGATATATTCGCGAATAGGTTGTACATGTATTGCTATATTATATTGTTATATGTATTTACGATATGGTAATTTTTATACATGCGACTGCGAAATAATCATAGTTATATTTACACGAAAATGTCTATATTAACGGGGACTGTACAATTTATACTCGTTATTGGTTTTTAAAATCGCTCCTTGCAGCGGTTGAAATATTATTTATCAATACTTCAGTTATAATTTATTTTGATATTAAAATAAAAGTATGTATGAATTTATTGTTAAAATTATAAGGTCTATGAGCTTCCGGCGTGGTCGGTCGCTTTCATGCTCTTCGTAGGTACAGGCCCATGTTACGTAGCTACAGTAATTATAACAGCGATCCACGACGATATATTAGATGTTATACAGATTGCGATAGATCATTTTATATACATATATTACGAACGTTTTCGAGGCTGGTACGGCATGTTGTTAGCCGCCACGTGATGCGCGTTCCGTGGCGGCACCCTAGCTAATTGCAGATGCTGCTGAGCGATACTGCACGGACATTCGATTTCAATGAGAGATGTTGACAGATTTTATTATATTTAAATAATATATATATCGATTTGTTTTCATTTTATATAGATATAGACGGCTAATTTTTTGTAGTAAAGACAAATGTAAAAAAATATATTTTAGATCTACAATTTTAATAATCGACTGCGGTCTTCATTTGGGCGCGCGAAGCTTGCAAACGCGAAACTCGAAACGCTCTCGATTAATTCTGAAGTGTAACTAGGGTCGTAGTGTTCCACTTGGCACAGCAGGCCCGCGTTCGCTCCCACTCTCCCCACAGTCGTCCCTCAGCACCGAGTCCCGGACGGACGCGGCTCATCGAGGGCGTGAGTAAATTAAATCACCTACATTTATGAGGATGAACCACATTGAATACGTGAAAAAAATTACAGTAAAATGCGTTTATTATTATTTTTTTTTGCTTTGTTAAGATTATTTGTTGTCACCATAATTTCAGTTTGCACTTGAATAGTCATAATGTTTTTTTACTTTCTTTATGTACTGTATTCTTTTGACATTTAATTGTAATATCTCGGCTTTTTCCATTGTGTCAAATCTGTGGTGATCTGGCGAGTCATGTCCGCACTCCTCCCGCTGCTGAGTTTATTTCATTATTTGAGCTACATAGGATACATGGAAATTTAAAAGTTAAATAGTTTATTTTATATTTTTTTTTGGCTTTGTTAAGATTATTTGTTATCATCAGAACTTCTGTTTGCACACTTTAATATAAATAAAGTGTTTACTTCTTTTTAATTACTTTATTCTTTTAACATTTTATTATAGATTTAACATATTATTTAACATTTTATTGTAACATCTCAGCTTACCATTGTCTCAAATCTGTGGTGATCTGGCGAGTCATGCCCGCACCCCTTCCCCGCTGCTGAGTTTATTTTAATTATTTTAGCTATCCTTGTCAGTTAATATGTATGTTATGTAAATAAACTTTATATGAAGAAATATAATCTTTATTTATTATATTCCTGTTGTTTGTTATCTTATAACTAATACACGTACGAATAGGTTAAAACATGAAGTTCTTATTTTGTTTGTACTTATTTATTTGTAATATTGCTTTTAATTTGAATGTTGACTAAATGTTTAGCTTTTATAAATGTCGACAGCAAAATTGATGTTATAAAGTTGCATTATTTGTTCGAATTCTTCTTTCAGTTTGTCGGCGACATTGCGCCAGTATTCTTTTTTAGTTGCATCATCTTGTATTTGGATGTGTAGATGCTTTAATTCTGTAATTGTTAAACAATAACATTATTATTTAATTTTTTTTGTTATCTAAATATGAAACAAATTATTAACTAAAATTAATGTGAGACGATTTT
This sequence comes from Eueides aliphera, assembly GCA_035584415.1. NCBI lineage: Eukaryota > Metazoa > Arthropoda > Insecta > Lepidoptera > Nymphalidae > Eueides > Eueides aliphera. The sequence continues at coordinate 7,303,573 of JAXGGP010000028.1, forward strand.
TAAGTTCCTTTAAGAGATCTTTACATTAGATTTCATTACGTAGATACATTTTACAAACATGATTAATAATATTACAATTATGTATGATTTCTTCCTTTATTTTTATGAAGAATATGAATTATCTTTTAAGATGACAGGTTTTAAATAAAGCAACACTTCCATAATGTAAAATGATACCAGAAAACATTATGTATTTTTACATGTCTGTGAATGGTTTGAATACTAACTACCACACGAGCAGAGAAATCTATTGTGCATTATTGAAAAGAAAAAGGAAAAACGAAGCAAATATTGTTACCAGACTCAGAAGGACTTCAAAAGAAGTAAATGATGGAAAGGATCCCAATCATAAAAGTTAAGACATCAAAATATTCATCAAGGGGATATTACGTTACCGAACAAAGGGTTGCTTTTTGTCATATTCGTCAAAATACCCCTAATTATACCGAATTACCAGCTATCTACATTGGTGCTGTTGTTAACAATATATACAATATATATCGGCTTTATTTATTACAAATTATATTTGTGCCTTATCAATTTCATAATATATTTAGAGTAATTTCGTGCCCAGCAATAGCAAAATTGAAGACCGTCATAATTTATATACATACGTATTACCCATAAAAATGTCATTATGTACATTATTTCAAATAAATGAGTTTATCAAATATTTTGTTTACATTTTTCTCACTAAAAAAAATAAAAATAGTTAATAGCACTTTCATATTCTAAACTTATAATAAATTAAAGAAAATCGTATATGGGACTTATTAATGTAGTAAGAGGCCAAAATAGTATTTTTAAGAATAATTGAGATAGGTACAGAAACTGCTAACCAAATTTAAGTGTAGTTATCACTATTGTATTTTGGCAATTATCCCTTCAACATTTAACGTTTGTTTTTTTAAAGCGGTTGATAAATTAAAAAGTCGCGTCTAATTATTTAGTTCGACAAAATGAATATTTTTTTTATTATTTATCTGAAGTTTTCAATGTATAAATATTGTTTTAAAAGTAATAAATTTATTGTAAAAGGAAAGTCAATGAATTTAGTAAATAAATAGTGTAATTCAAGGCGGGGAAGCCGTGTGTTGTAATTGTAGGCTACTGTTCTGTCTTATTTGAATACTATCCTTGTATAAAGATATGAGAACTGCTAGATTTTTAACAACTTACTATCACAAACTCCACACGCTACCATCGTCAGAGCTTTATGTACGTCTTTAAGATTTATTCGGCCAGTATACACCAAACGCGTTAAATGTGGCATAATCTCTATAACTCGTCGTAACGGAATGTGAGGAGATCTCCATTGTTGAATACTCAATGCTACTATAAAAAAATAAAATCTGTCGTAAAAGATATGTTACATATTTCGAGTTTCTTATGTTTATTCAATAATAGTAAATTATATTTAGAAATCGTATATTATATTAAATGCCTAACTACATAATAAACAAGAAGTACACAATTTAAAGTATATAGATATGTAGATAGATAAGTAGTAAACATGTATGTACATATATTTTAAGAAAAAAAAAATCTGGGATTCTTTTCAAAAATATTCGTAACTAAAGCATAATCTCTTTTTATTATCATATTGAGCTTCCACTATATAATACTAGTTTTTAATAACAAAATCGCCTGGAGACTATACAAAAAAAATAGAAAGTCAATATCATTGATCGACTTTTCGATTTAAAAATCACGGAATATATAAAATATATAACTAAAACGTAACGTTATTTAACAACGCTAGCAATGCATCCCGCGATGCATCAGAGGTCACAGATGCTATACCGAAGGTACCTATAACTTTTAAATTCCTTAGTATTTTCCAATTTTAGCCATCGGCATTGGTATTTTTATACAGTACTTTTATTCTCTCTGTGATCTATACGTATAACAAATCGTAACGCTGCCTGTACATAAAAGATACTTATATTTTAATAAATCCTATAGGGGAACTTTTAGGGCCTCATATAGTGATTTTTAAAATGTTTGTCTGTGCGATTGTACGTGCTTTATTATATATTTTGGCAACCATCTTAGTGTAATCAAGCAGGTGGTGCCGCGTGCGGTTCGCTAGTCTTTAATAAGTATATCTATTAATGTTAGGTTAATATATTAACATTTTAAATAAAATCTGTATCCAGCATTTTTTCTGTATTTTGAAGTTGAGTTTTTGATTATGTTCCAACAACATGATAAAATAAGACAATTACTCTGGTTGAAACAATAACATTGTATATAACATGCAATTACTGTTAGAAACATTAATGGTTATAAGTTTTTATATAGTACATTAGTGGATCTGATCTGAGGCTGTTTTTCGGTACCTGGCATTGTGAGCATCCCCTCCTTGCAGATATGGTGAGCCAAACTGACTTCGTAAATAAATATTTTCGATAAAGTTGTTCGTTACCTTTCATTCCATTGTTACTATGAATTTTCACGTGTCATCTTTATAGTTTGTTTGATGTCTCAGCAGCTTTTATTCTTTCTTTTTTTAATGCTCTCATAGTTCAATAAGAATAAATTTATCAGAGGCCTTATGATCCTAACATGTTTTCATCTTTTTTTCTATATAATCTTTGACTTCATCATCCTCTTATCTATCTATCATATAGGTACCTCTATGCTTCTACCAAACAACTCTTAAGAATACTGGCAGAGAATGTTTTAACATTTCTATTTCCTATTTTACAGGAGTCTAGCTTTTTGGAAACACATTTCTTCTTTATTTTCTGATTGGAAGTTCAAGTTTGAAACTTTATGCGGCTGTATCAGACTGCAGGAAGTCACTTTATTCTGAGGTGCCCTTAACTTAGTCTCAAATAAGCTGATCCACTCAAGGAATAAGTCCTAGAGATTCTCCCTTCCGTTAGCTTCCATACATATTATTCCGTTTGTGGTCAAACTTATAACAAAATAACTATACGAGCTTTCCAGATGAGACGTATATTTGATAAAAATTAAAAATTGAGGAAGACACGTCCCATATGCATTACTAAAAGTATAGTAACAACCAAAAGGTATAACTAACTAACCAAGAGTAGAGCCATAGCGATGGGCTATTAGCCGCACGAAGCAACTGATGTCAGAATCTTGGCGTTGTGCAAAGCTCAAGAAAATCCTGTGTTGTAAATGAACTTCGTGCAATGGCATGCTAGGAGCCAGAAACCGCTGGACGTCATCGTAATTATGTATTAGAACTAAAAAATATACTTTCAAAATAGATAAAGTAGTAGGTATGCATCCTAACAATTATTATAAATTTAGCAATTTTCATATAAAATGACAAAATATATTTGATATTTTGTAGATTTTAATTTCTATTTAGAAGTAACTTACAAAAAGCCATAAATAAATATAGATCTGGGCAAGCAATAGAGACGCGTCGCCAAGCAGTGTCAGGGACTTCATATCCGCCGACTCCTAAGTGAGGACTTGCCCGCCCTGGCGTTTGCTCTTCACGACAGATAAGCTATAAAATTAAGTTATTCGATAGATATAAAAATAGTTTAATTAGAGATGTTGTTTTGACTTTCGATGTCAAATTAACGTAAAAGTAAGTCATAAGAAAGTTTGCAATAAATACACTACTTATATTATTTTAAAATTATTAACTAAATAGATAGGTATTGTTAAAATATTGATTAGATTCTGCTGAAATATTGAAAAAAACCCTAAAAACGTTTCAAGCCGTACTTACCTGTAATCGAAAATGAGGACGTCGAATTACGGGTAACAAAGACAAAAGAGCATTGCCAGATCCATCCGCAATGTGCGCGTACTCTAATGCGAGTACACGAAGATTCCTAAGATCCGATAAGCATCGTAAAAAACATTGTTTAGTATTTGGTCGTGCCAAATACTGTCCACTCCCTAGTAGACAATTTTCTATTAACTATTTTATTAATGTGGTTTTTTAATATACTTACATATAAAACAAGTAAAATTAATAAGTTATAAACAATGTAATTTATTAAAATATGAAGAAAAATGCTATAATTATACAATGAAAAAGACTTATATTATTGTATTAATGTATTTATTTAACATAATAATATAATTTTATTTAAATATTAAAAGTGAGAAAACTAATTAATTACATCAATCACCTACACTAGTGAATGTCTTCACAGAACCATATCGACCTTTGAGGAAATAGTATTGCAGATTTTTTAGGCTACTAGAACAATTATTAATTGTTATTATTAGAAAGTAATTATTCTTCTACAACATGAAGATTCTCTACATTTGCAGCACCAGGAAATACTGCAGTGGCAGTTGAATTTTGTATATTTTTATATTGAAAGTTTGGTAAATTTTTTATAGCTTCATCGACAGTCTCTCTTAGCCGATCTGCCCCAACCGGTCCTGCACCTTGGCTTTCTTCCCGACACTCTGATAGCAAATTGTTCATTTTTTCTTCATCCAAAGGCGCAATGTTTAAGGAAGCCCGATCACGATGTTGCTTGAGTTCATTTTCTATTCGGTGAAGTTTTTCTCTATTAGAATGAGTACGCCAAGGACGTTTAGGATCGTATAATGTTACTTCAGTGACCATCGTTCTTTTTTCCCTGTAAGTGGTAACAAATTAATCTTCGCGATTATCGTATATTTTAAATTAATCCATTTTACCAAAATTATCGTGTAACTATCCTTTACATTAAACATTTTAGGAAACCTGATTTATCAAACTCTTTGCTAGAATGCGTGATATTCACAAATAAATATGTTACCTTTTATTTTCTCTTAGCAATTTCTTGAGTTTCTTTTCATTTTCTTCCAACAAAGCTCTGTCGGGAATGTATGGGTTCTCGTACATTTCATTTTGAACTTCTTCATTAACGTCTAGGTCATTGTATTTTTCACGAAATTCACGAACAAGATTACTACATCGTTCAGGCAATTTAATTTCAGCTACTTCCAATCCGTGCAATAATTTTGCCAATTTGCTTTTTTCTTCATCGGTTGTCATTGTAAATACAGCAACAAATTTGTAAACAAACACCTAACCATAGCAACCACTTATAGATCCAACATTTTATTATAATTTACATAATATTGTTCTTAAAACGCCGTACTATTTGCAAGGGCATTAATTTTGGAAGCTGCGAAGACTGTATAATGATTGAATAAACCTCCCATATAAACCACGAGCATCCCGAGTAATACAGCGCATGGCAAAAAAAAGCAAACCAATTTAATACTTGGATATAAAATCAGTAATGAAGGCCCACAAACAATCATTTTTTATAATTATATTTTAGAATTTTTGTCTTTTTATGTACTTTTTAATTTTTTTATAAATATTGTTATTTTGGTTTTCTAAGTTACATAGCTAATAAAAATATAATATAAATGACATTCATGTAAAGTAGATTTTATATTTTAACTAGTAGGTACTACTACTACTACTACTATTTTGTTATTTTACCTAACATAAAGAAAAATTTTACTATTGTGTAACGTTTAGCTTGGCTAGGATATGTTATGGTGTAGGTGGGCTAGGATATGTTATTGTCAAATGATTAATTATTAATAATGTCCGATCATTATAAATAATGACTAACTATTTCGGACCAACTTGACAACGTGAAAATTGGGCAAATTTATAATAAAGCTTTGACAAGCTGCGGTAAGGTAAACGCATGTTGACCGCGTATTGATCAGTGATACACCGGCAGCACGTGGACTCTAAAATTACTTTTGTTTCATTGTGCATTGAAAGTAAATAGGAAAGGACAAGGCCAGGCTTAACTTGACGTGACTGTTTAATTTTCGCCTTACAAGGGAATATTACATTTTTTTTCTGTACAATATATATAATTGCTATAGCTATTTAATTTTTTTTAACTATTGTATTACTCCAAGTTGACCGATTAACCGATGCCTAGCGATATGAAAGAAAATTTTCAATATTTCCTTAGATAAAATTTGTAAAATAGAATCTATGTCATTTACATCTCAATCATTGAGCATCTCTGCGCACTTTGCTGCATGATGCTGATTACGTAAGATCTTATAGCTTTTAATTTTTTTTTAATCAGTAGGATTATGTTTATTCTTGGATTTAGCCCGATTTCTTGTCATCAACGATCTCTTATCTATTTTATTTAAATTGCATAAGAATTTAACCAGATTTTTAGAATATAAGTAGGTATTTAAAAAGTTTGATTTTATATAAGTACATTTATTTTGTCGTATTAATCGTCGTAATAAAATATTGGTTTCGTTATATTGGTCCCGCCATTTTAGCAAAACCGATATTTTCGATATTGCGAGATTTCAATAAAATTAGTAATTACTATGAAACATCTTAATATATATAGTTTTAAATTAGTTGGGAGGTTTTAGAAAACGACCAGATTACATTAATTACTAAATAAAACAGTCATAAATCTATATAATAAATCTATATAAAAAAGTCATAAATCTATATAATATTGTTGAATTTTGTAACGCCATAGTCTTTAAGTAACTAGCTTTTATTACCACGGCCTTCCTTCCAACTAAACCTACTGCGCTTTGCACGATATTAAATATCTTCGTTGGTTGCTCATTGAGTTTTATGCTATACAATATGACATTCAGCTAGTTCTTGAACCTTCGGTGTCTCATTTGAGGGATAGATATAGTTTATGTTTACACTTCGATTTAGCTTAAGACCGCCATTCTCAATAGTAACTTTTGAGATGTTCATTTTTTGCTCCAGCATGATACGGCTCTTGGCAATGCGAACTTTGCTACCAACATTATTACATTTCCCTGTATTTACCTGTCTTCACCCCTTCGATTCTGTAATTGATCGAAGTGAACTCCATAAAATACAAAAGGGGAAAGAATCCTAGTCAGAAAAGTGTTAGTTTAGTAGTATTTTTCTTTAGAAAACGTGTCTAAATTTAAACATGCCTTATTTTAAGCCCGTGGCTGTTGCAAGCGTCCGTACAAGCGCATTCATTCTATTAAGGTAGCGCGGGTTTAAATCACCTAAATTAAAAAAAATCATGTTCTTTTGGAAAATGCTTTTATTTCATAAGCAAGTAAATATAAAATTACAGCTGCGTCATTATGATATATGTTGTTGTAAAATATAAATATATTTTACAACAACACAATTCTCAACGAGTCACGCAGGGATCCTCTCCGAGATAATAGTAGACCGTAATCTATAACTCTGCCTCAGTTCAGTATAAGTGCGTTGACTGTTTTAATTATTTTATGGTTATCATATATGAATTTTCTTAATCGTCATTGTTTCTGTTTTCCTTCATCGTTAAAAGTATAATTGCTTTATATCTTAATAATATAAACATTTTTGACATTAGGCCGTGCTAATGGACAACATGACAAGACAAGTATTAAGTAAAATTTATAGTATTAATTAAAATTATTAATTATCAGCTCAGATAAACTCATATTTAAACTATGCATTCTTTGCAATTAGACGGAGATTATCAGAAAATTCAAATTACGGGGAACTTCACCAGTGTTTACACTTATTAGGCCTTGTTAATTGGCAGACCTCGTCTAACGTCGACCAACGCCGTGACTTGTCGTTGTCGTTGAGATTTTCGCGGATCCGAAACTGTTTTTAATACTGATCAAAGAGTTTACGGGAAGCGTTTGCGATGTATTCAGTAAAATCTATCGTTATTATCAAGACGGCTAAAGTTGTGTGAAGGATTGGGGGCGTGAATTCTTTTGCCGAGCTATTACAAGCGTATAAAAGGCATATTAGATGTGCTGATACAAATTCTGCTATATACAGTTTTTAATCTATACTAATATATCTATACTAATATATAAAGCTGAAGAGTTTGTTTCTTTGAACGCGCTAATCTCAGGAACTACTGGTTCGAATTGG